>PVLD010020424.1:0-33948 GCA_004027595.1 Dinomys branickii
TGTGCCCACCTGTGCCCTGCTAGGAGTTGACCACTGTGGCTGATGGACAAGGTGGACCTGTTGATTGGCGTGGCCATGTGTATACATAACTTAGATCCGCTCAAACCTAGGTTTTTTTGTCAGACTGAAATGTGGGTCATCACTCGCAGCAAGTGACCAATGCCATGTACTATGTTCTTTGCCCACATGTTCCAGACATAATCTGTTAATGGCTCCAATGACATGGGACTGAGCTATAGCAACAGAACCAGGGTGACAAGGTCGTAGTTTCTTTTGACTTTCCTTAATTGGAGTCAGGTAACTTGATGATAGCAAGGTGCCTGGCTTTGCAATTAGCATTTATTTCTTGTAGAACACAGGATTCTTGTGCCCATGGGTCTATTTCAGAAAGTAGACCAAGTGTGGAGTTTTGCCCTTGGAGCAGCTTTCTGCAGAGCTCTGAGGTCACACATTTATAGGGTGGGTCCTTTGCTTAGGTGAGTCTGTAATGTAAATTCCTTGTGCTTTCCTGTGGCCCCATACAGAGTGTGACCCAACCCTTGGTATTTCTGTTTACCAAAGTTCCTTGGGGCAAGTCCATGGTAAAGCTGATTCTGATTGGGTAGTAGGATGAGAGTGTTTTGAGAAGATGAAATCCAGGGCTGCTCTGGTGATGCAAAGATGGGATGAACACTAGAAGATCTACACATCTGCCAGACCCATCTCAACACGGACTTAAAATCAAATTGGATCAGAGATCTAGAGTCAAACATACATATTTGGAGCATCATATGTAGTAGAAACAGCCTCTAGGAAAAACTGTCCATGAGTAGAAGATACCTTGGCAAAGCCTGACATGTGAAGGTTCCCCATGTACTAGGGCTGGACTGCTATGATGGCTTCAGTGGGAAAATTGAGAAAGTTTCTTGCTGCTAACAGAGGAATGGTGGCATCAATTGTGATGTTTCCCAGAAAGCAGGGGCCTGAGCCTTTCTGAGGCCCTTAGGAAATGATACTTGAGAGTTAATCTTAAGACCATATGTAGTAGTGTAGTGAGTAGTAAATGCTATGTGTTTTGCCTTCATTCCAGAGGTAATGTTTCCTCAATTAATATTTTCTCAGTGTATACCTGCATGATATATTGTGACCCTGAGAATGAGCATTTTCTGGAATGACTTGGTGGTAGTTGATTCATTGAGCCATGTCCTTGAGTTAGTACAATTTATGGTCCTTTCTGTCTGGGATGTGTCCTTAGTCACCTTTGAAGTTCGGGGACTCAGGGTCAGGTACTTGGCAGGACAGAATCTTACTATTTCTTCTGCTCTGATGCCAACTGCTTAGTAAAAAGGTAGGCTACTTTTTGAAGGACCACCAAGCATGTTTCTTAGCCTGTTCCTAGGAATTCGTGTATGGCTATAGCTGCTGCCTCTCTCTTAGCATCTGTTCCCTGGTTTGTGCCAGATCCATTTCTACCTCCAATGTTTGGTGAAAAAAAGATGTGAGCAGAGGAAGGAGACAGGGGAGTGTTTGGCTGGCCAGTATGGCTCCCTTTTTTGTGGGCTACTTAGATGTCTAAGAAAACGCCTGTCCATTCAGGGTAATGTTCCATATCCCATATTTTCCCTTTACCACATGTTCTTTTTAGATTTGGTCAGGGCATGACTTGCAGATCTGAGGTCCTGTTTTTGAGCTTCAGGAAAGTTAGAAGAATCTGTGAACCTTAATTTTGACCATAGAGGGACACTTCTGCCTGATTCTGTGCAGGTGGCCCACCTGCCTCCAAGGCTCTAATGACCTTAGTGAACTTCGATTTGAGGGTGCCCTGGGGACGGGATCCTGCCACACAGGCCTCAGGACACTATCTTGATGTGCATTCCACAGAATTCGCATGTTTTCATGGTGTCATGACTCAGTACCCTCATGAACTTTCCCTGGGCACACAGAATTGTTCTACATGAAAATTATCGTGAAGGGTAAGTTCTAGAATTTCATGGGTACTCAATTACGGAAGATTTGAGTGAGTTTACTCCTGGAGGGGAGAGTCTTGTACTGAGTTACTCTGCTACTTATTTCTGGACCAAAAGTTGAACTCGGTTTAACAGAAGACCATATCAGAACTTAGGATCCTTGGCTCTGAGTTTTGGGCCCAGAACTTCAGATGAAATTCACAATAGAAAATTGGGCGGACAGATGGTCTCCAGTCATAGCTTGCAAAATATCACTGTGGCCACTGCCTTGTCTCGATCTCTGCAGGCAAATGCAACCAGACTCCCAATTACCTGCAAATCATATGTCCCAACCCTTGAAGTGCATAGTCCACGACCATGTACACAGTGCTCAGTGACACTCCGAGGGCTTTAGACGGTAGGGAGCTCCATTCTCAGCTCTGGAAAACAAGATTTAGCAGCATGGTGTGCACTGTTACCTTTGTGCTCTCCCTGGTTACATCAATTTTGACATCCCCCTGCATCACTTGTGCTATGTGTACCTTGAGAGTCATTAAAGTGTGTGCACTTTGGGTCTTGTGGGAAGTCAGGGCCCTTTGTCATTAGTACTGATGGCTTGGGCTGGGTGGCTCTTCATGAAGAGGGCTGTCCTGTATACCTGAGGACCTCACAGTATTTCTACACTCTTGCACCTAGATTTTTGGAGCACTATCCAGTTATGACAATAGAAAAATGACTGGATGTTTCCAAGAAGCCCTGTATCCCCTAGTGGGGAACCACTGAGCTAGGTTTTTTAGGAAACTGTCAAGTGCAGCTTGCAGTTCTCTTCTGGGCCCTTTGGATGTAGGGCCCTTGGTACCTGTGGATCTCCTTCCTAAACTTGTAAGTGAAAGAGGATCTTCTGGAGAGAGGGTGCGTCAGCATTTCCGTAGAGGGTAATGCAACCTCCTGGGAAATTCTTTATTTCCTTAGTTTGAGAAGTCCTCACCACTGATTCCTGTGGGGAAAAAAAAACAAATATAGATTTTGTTGACACAAGGCCAGTGACAAACGTACCATTGTTCTTACCATAGCTCTCTGCATTTGGGCTTCATTTGGAACAGAGTATTCTTTTATGGCTGTGTGCGTTGTTGAGTTAGCTGGCCGCCCTTTAGACAGAAAGTTTAGGCTCTGTTGTTGCCACATTGGCTGAGCCTCTCTGAGGTCACGGCGAGCTGCCTTGGGTGGGTCTGCTACTCTAGCTCTTGAGCTCTTTCTGTGCTGTGGTGTGCAACAGGAACTTGTGAGAACTAAGATTAGACCTGGCATGGGAAAGGAGCCTGGAGAAAAGGTGAGGAATAGCAACTGAGGCAGGAGAAGCACAGAGGTCAGAAACTGAGCAGACTGTGCTTCAGTTACAGGTGGTCCACTGTGTGGAAGGTCAGGGCTTGGCAGGCGTAGGGTGCTAATGGGGGTGATAGCTTCCTGTGATGGCAAAGCGTCTCTAGCATTGCCACACACATCCATGGTCACGATGGTACTGTCCAGATAGACAGGAGCGCAACGTACTGTAGGGATGAGAAGACACCTGCAGCTTCTCCGGTTGGTCCAGCCCACTCAGCAGGGCATGAAAGTTAATACTGTATTGGATTAAAACCTTGGTCTTTGTAGGTATTTCATTTGTGCCTGGAAATGGTCCTGTAACATTGGGCCATGTAGACTGGCAAAAATCCATTTGTGCCCTCCTCAGTTGTGAAATACAACTTGCCTGCAGATTTTGCAATACTTCATTTTGTTGGAGGTGTTACTGGGACCCTAACCAGAGGCTGGTGTCCTAACAAGCTGGATTTAGTTGTTTAACACTGGGGACCTAATGAAGAAAGTGGTGAGATAAGGTCAGTACATAGACTGGTATAGTTGGAGCGAACTGGGAGCTAGCTGGTCTTTGAATCCATGACAATATGAGATTATATGTATAACAAGCTTAAGAAATAGATACAACATATGGTAAATAGGGTTAGGTTCTGCATTTATGTCTCACAGGGATCCTCTAACAGTCATCAGTCATCGGTCTTGTACCATGAGTGTTTCAGGACCCATTGTTGGAGTGGCTGAAGCTGGAGATTGAACACACATGCAGGGCTGGAGTAAAGCCATCGTAAGAACAAAGCATGCTTGAGTCAAGCCACATGAACAAGATGCTTCATTCCAGAGCACACCAGGTACCTAAGGCAATGCAAGCAATGGGTTGCTAGGCAAAGGGGGAGTCACGTGACACTAACCTTCAAATATGTAAAGTGTGGTGAGAGTTCCTTTCCACCCATCCCGAGAGAGGTCTCCACTTGTTCCCAGCTTTCTGTTTTGTCTTCTTTTCTTCCCTTTACAACCCTTACCCAAGGAAGTTCAGGAGCCACATGGGCCACAGCAAGTGTTGCTCTTGAAGTTAGTGTGCATGCAAAAGATTCATTCACCAATCACTGCATTGGAAAACACAGCTTACTGCCTTAAATAAAGTTAAGATGATTTGAGTCAAATGAATGACTGAGGCCCACAAACATGGATGTTACCCTGAATTGTGTGTTTCAGTGTGAAAATGGTTATGTGCCCTTTCTTAGTCAAAGAGGAAAGAGTAATAATGAACTTACTGAATGGGTTGGCGGACAGATTGAGTAGGCAGTCCACACCTGATTGGGGAAGTTTCTATTAGGTTTAGATGTTGACTTTCTAAGCTTCAGGACTGGTTTGAATTCCTTCAGAGCTGTGTTTGTATTCCCTCCTTTAGACGTCATGGTCAGTTCTGGGATATGCGAACTGGAAAGTATGCAGAGAGAGAGCAGTGATTAAGACCAGAGGGCTTGTGATTCTGCGGTCTGAGTCCAGCCCCTAGCTGTCATGGCCGGCCTCCAGTGTGGATGGGCGAGTTGATCCCTGGGTTGATTTCTTCATGGTACGCAGCGCCCCCTGTCCTGATAGAGGAAGGAAAGTATGGCCCATTCTCACCGCCTGCTTTAGTTGTCTGTCTACACAGGCTGACGGGGTAGCAATGTGTGGCAGAAGAAAGGTCTTTGGGGAAACTTCAAAGATGGGCAAAACAGGTCTACTCTTGCCAGTGGGTTCTGGCTAATTAGGGTCAATTAGAGCTTAAGTCCTCAACATTTCAAAATCCTAAAGGTCTTACCTATGCCTGTGCAGAGTGTAAAGGTCGCAGATTGTGGGTCTTCTATAAGTACCAGTTGGTCATGCTTTTCTTAACCTCAGTACTATTATCACATACAATGTATGATTCTTTGTGGAGCTGTGCTGACCATTGTATGGGTTTTTTACATTAGTAAAGCTAACTTTTTTAAAGAGAAAAAAACAATAAAAATGGTATAGCATTTCAAAACCAGATTGTAGAAGAGTAACAGTGGTTAGTACATTGCATATAATCTTCAAAGTAGTGGCTCATATTATAAGATATAGGCATGAAAAATTGAAACAATACAGGTATAAACCTTGTCAATGAAACAATAACAATTAGTATCACTCTTAACTATCTTTGGGGTGTGTGTGTGTGTGTGTGTGTATAAAGGGAAAAGGAAAAATGTATGGGTTAAAGGCATAATATGTATTCTCAATACCGTCTTCTATAAGCTGTACCAAGTACATGTGTCCCTGTGTTGCAGGGACAGCATACACTGGATCACTTCAGTGGCCAAATGAGAGAGTGAGGAGATTTTCTCATTCCAAATTGGTTCCAAACACGTATCCTCTACGTGCAGCACTGTAGTTATCATACATAATATTGCATGTCCACGGTGTGACTTGCATTGTGAAATTAATACATGGCCTGGTAAACAAGATCTCAGGACCCACCTGTTGACGTGCAAGGAGAGACTTTAGACAAATGACCAATCGTTTCATGCAATGTGTGATTCAAGAGTCCTGGGTAAACTTGGACTGGTTTTTTTTAAAGTGGGAAATACTCCTCACTATGATCCATATTTTGAGTCCTTGGTCATGCCAAGCACGCAGCACTTCACATCTTTCAAGGGAAAGAGATGGGCGGATTAGTGTTCTCCTGTAATGATTAATTCACTACGTGGCCATTGTATTATTAGTGTTCCCAGAGGGAAACGGACAGCACCAACCTCTTGTCATAATACCATATCCACGTCCAGGAGGGAGCAGCAAGGCAGGGCAGAAGTACTCTAAGCTAATACTTGAGAAAATGTTGAGGAAGCAGAAGATGTCTCTTAGCATATGGCATTAAAAACAACTGGATTTGGGGCCTGTGTTATGCGAGGTGCATCTTTTCACACATCTGCCTGTCTATGGGGCATTTGCAGGTGAAGCCTCAATGCCTCTGCATTTTCTACATCACCTAGAAAGAATGAGCAGAATGCTTGTGGTGGAAGGCTGCTCAGTGCCTCAATTCTTTCCTGGAAACACACCCTCAGTCTTGCTCTTCTAAGATTTACTTCATATTCTGAGAATTCCTTTCACCCTTGACTCCTATGCTGAGACTTGGAGCTCAATGTCATATTTTTATTGTGCACAAGGGGTCTGAGTCCAAATGATGTTGCAGCCATCCTCCTTATGTAGGTTATCTGGGTGGACAGTTAATGACACAGCACTGGTGTGAGCTACTGGTGTCTTCTGTGGTCTGCATCTCTGAGGGGAGATCGGAGGAATTCCCTTTACTGTGTTAACCTCAAGCCTATTTCCACTCTCTGGAGTTGAAGGTAGCATGTTTTACACATTATTTCAGGTTTCCCTAGACAGTGTGACCCGGAGGTTTATTATGGGTACCTGGCTTACAAGGATTTGCTGGCTGTCAGGAAGGGCGGGTGTGAGACTTAGACAGGGTTCTGTTCATGGCAGTTCTTCAAAGGGTCCTCAGCACTGCTACTTAGGCTCCTCAGAAGACTGAACTGGGCACACCAATATTGGGGAAATCATTCCTCAATGAAAACTGATGCTAATCAGCTCTGCAGACAACTCTGCAAGCTGTAAGCTCATCTAGATTAGTACTGGGTAGGAATTACACAATTTTGTATGTGACAAGTCAGCAAGCAAAACTGACCACCAGCAATTTCAACTACCCTTTGTTTCTTCAAGCTTATTTTTAGCAATTTAGAAATTCACATCTGTTACACTCTCTGACTCTTCATCAGCATCCTGAGGTTATCAGTTGTCTTCATCAACAAGACACCTAGATTCACAGCATGAGTCAGAAAGTTCAACAGGTATCTACTCAGACCTTGTGTAACAGGAACCCGGGATGTTCCAACCCCATATGGCATGTGCCACTGCGAGGTATGCAGAAGAGCCTGGCCCTGAATGTTCTTAGCAGCACTTCTTTGGGTGACTGACCAACACTGTCATTGTCTACTCAGTGAAGCACACTTACATGAACTTGACCGATGCTTACAAGTCTGCCCAAGGCAAGTGACCAATTCTCGAAACCTTAATTTCATGAGGAAGTTGCTGGCATTTGAGGAAGACTTAAACAATGGTGTGACACTGCAGATCCTGACACTAAGCCTCATGGATGTGGAGACAGCCAGGGGATAGAGGAGCAGCCTCCTGCTGGGGCGTACTGTACCTGGTCTTCACCACACTGGCCACTGACAAGGCAGCATGGTTGAGCCTGGTCTAGTTCGCAGTCCCTGTAGCTCATGCTGAAGATATGTCCAGCAGCAACCACCCCGCTGCCTTTTAAAGTGTTTTAAATACAACTTTACTGGCAATTAATAGCAATGAAGTGGAACAACTCTGCAGGGAGGACACCCCATTCTCTGTGGCCCCTGGACAAGGTACAAGTCCCCCCACTATAACCTATGTCAGGTGTTGTATGGACATCTATGGATGCTGAGCTGAATGGTGCCATGAAGTTTCCGAGGAAGATACTTGGCTTCAGCCGTGGTACTGCTGAACACCTTTACATTTTGCCTAAGCACTAGGAAGGCCCATAATAGACTGTACCTGGTATGAGGCTTAACAGGTGTGTGATTAATAGCTAATGAGGGAAGTAGAGGTGAATCCCACAGATGGGGACTGTCTCTATGCATATATGCATACAACTTTCATTTGGCAATCAAAGGCTGGCCTGGCAGATTAACTTTGTACAGGAAGGGACTGATACTGACCCAGGCATAGTTGAGGGTTCTTGCCCCGTTTGTGAGACATCATGTAGTCACTGTGAGAGGTTGGTTATGTGCACATCACATCTTGATCTTTTGTTACTTTCCCCGTGTTCCTGTTTCCCCAATTCCAGCTCCTCCTCCCACCTCCTTTTCCCACCTCTGCATAACCTGTTTCCTATCCCTTATTTTGCTCTTTCCATTTATACTGTGGGTTTCTCATAAGAGGAACCATGTGATGTCTAATGTGGGTTTATTTCTCTTATATTTAGGATCTCTAGGTGCAGAGTTCCTCCTTTTAAAGGTGCTGGGACAGTGAGCTTGGATACACCAAGATGTGCCCCAGCAAATCAGTCTCATCACCCTCACTTAGTAACTACCTCTGTTCTCGTGGTAATAGTAAAATGACCTGGCAGTATTGTTTGTGTTCCCCAGTAGACGCATCCTGGATCTAGGATGCAGACAGGCCAAATGAACCCAGGTCTGGGAGTAGAAGCCACTGTTGGGTTAGTGGTACTCATCTGAGGGAGGAAAAGTTTCATTCTTTGGTACCCAAAACCTTCTTGCACCTCATGGGGAAAAGTGTATCATACAACAGCTGGTCCTTGCAGCTGAGAATCAGGATCACAAAGTGGGAAAAGCATTTGGTTAGGCGGCCATGAATAGGTAGCAACTGACTTCTACTAGGAACATCTTCCCACTCACTTAATGGTAGAGTGGCTCCTCTGTGATGAATTCTGAAAGGCTCTGACCTTTAGAACAAGAAACTTTGGTTCGTGGCTGTTGTTTAGGTACCTTATTTCCCTTTTTGTGTCTCTCACTTAGGGCTCCTTCTTGCCCATTTCCTAATCTTGCTGCTTCCAGGCTGTGGCCACCAGCCCCTCCTACTGATAATGCATGTTTACCTTAGAGTCCATTCCCATCATAGGAAGAGTCAGCAGATGTACTGACTGGACTTCCGTCCACAGGGAGGACTTTCCCTAGATAGTGTCTTGGTTACTTTTCCCTCGTTACTGAGGCAAATAACCCAACGCCCAAAATGAAGGAAGGAAAGGTTTATTTAGCTTACAGTTCGTGGAGTTTTCAGTCCATACTTTGCTGCTTCAGAGGCAGAATGGCACATGGCAGAGGGCAAACTTCATGGCAGCAGAACACAGCAAAAACAACCAGAGCAGAAGGGGGCACTGGCTGCAAGCAGCCTCCTTTTCTCCCTGACATTGTAAACAGCCTACCCCCACCCAGGGCTCGTGAACCTCTCACACAATCTCCATACCCTCCTCTTCCACAGGCTCAGGATGTTTACAAAGTAAGCACCCCAGCTTCATACTGAGTCACTCAGCCAAATCTCTAGACTCCCCAAGTTGACACAATGTATCAACCATAACAGGTAGTTCCCTAGGGAATGCACATGTGAGTCATGATGCTGCAGTGGTACATTCAGTTTGATCTTACACAGTACTGAGTCCCAGTCCTCTATGAACTAATTTTCCCTGAGTAACTGGCTTGTCATGGGACTTCCCAATGAAGCCCATAGTAGTGGAGTTGATGAGAGTCTGGGGCTCCTGTCCTTGTAGCTGAAATGTAACCTTACTTGCTTGAGACTGCAGCTTATGCCTTTGTTGATCTTAAAGCAGTCAGTTCATCTTTAATACTGTTCAGTAGATGGTTACTTGATGTTTCTTGGCCAGGAGAACAGACTAGGGCATAGTATAGTAATGCTTCAGGAGGGGGTGTCTTAAAAGTGCCTACCTTCTCCCAGCAAACGTGTAGACTTATGCTGGCAGTGCAGGAGTCTTCAGTGCTTACATTTCCTAGTGAAACTATCACAGGTCTCATCCAGCATCCTCTTACCATAGATCTCTTTGACCACATGGGAGGCAAGGCCAAAGGTAGGAAGGCTCAGAATAGTGAGAGAGACCTGAGTTCTCTGAAATCTGCATTTTTGAGTCCCCTAAAATTGTTTCGAGTAGTATTGCCATATATCATCTGTTGACCTCTAAAGTTTAAAAGGTCTTCCCAGGGGCTGGGGATATAGCTCAGTGGAATAAGCGCCTCCCTAGCAAGCGCAGGGTCCTGAGTTCGATCCCCAGTACTGCAAAGAAAAAAAAAAAAAGGTCTTCCCAGTTTTGAAGTGAAAGTTGGAAGTGATGTCCTTGGGTCATCTAAAAGCCCTATTGCTATGCTGGCTCCTGAGTCTTTGTACATTTATGTCCAAAAATGTGATACCATGTAGTTTTTCAGAGTACTTGCTAAATCCTGATCATCTGAGCCAGTCACAGAGACACTGATATTTAAATGGACCAGTGAGATGTTTTATAAACTCCATAGAAAATGTTTCTGCAAATCTTACCCTAGCAGAGATCAAGAAGCTTGAGAATCCAAGGATAAGACTTTAGATGCTGTACTGCTGGCCTTCTCAGGATGAAGCAAACACACTGCTCCTCACTGAAGAGGAAAGAATGTATTTTCCAGGTCTGATGCTGTGCACAGAATGCTAGAAACAACGGGATTATTAGCAATATTGCGTATTGTGTGACAACTGAGACGGTTATAAGTATATGGTAGTTCGCATATGGTATGAGACTGAATTCTGAGTCAAAGATACTCAGTTGTAAGGGACATTCTTTCCCATAAAGCCAAGTGGAGTGTGTGGAAGAAGGCTTCACATACTGTAATCAACAGGAATCATTGTTCAGAAGGAAGTTTGTTGTGCTGGAGAGCCTTCATGGCCCACAAATCACATCCACTTCAGTAAATCATAGCCTCTTATTGGCAGACATTCTTATAGAAGTCCAGCTTGAGGAAAACTCTGGTTCAAATCTTGGACCCTGTCTAAGTGGATAGCAAAGAAGTATCCTTTGAACTTGTACTCCACCATGGCTTTGGCAATGAAGATGACGGCACTTAGGAAGGGTCAGCCATGACTGCTGGACCCTGTCTGGTCTGCTGATACAGAAGAGGCACTAGGTCTTTAGGAACACTAGTGTTCTGGATTTTCATCAGATTCCCCAAAGGACAGTTTTGGAAGTTGTGGATGCTTATGAATTTTGAAGCCTCTAACCTTTCAGAAAACATGGAGTTTACATGTGATTGGTCAAAGGCCAGAAGCATTGCCTAGAGAGCAGGTATTCCCAGCTGAACTTGGCTCTCAGGACTTAGATATGGCCTCCTTTATTTTCGGAAAGATTTTCTCACCTGCTCTGCCCTGTGTTTTGATGATCTTGTGTGGTCATTTTTAGCTTTTCTGCACAGATGCTCAACGAGGTAAATCTCCTGTAGTTAGCCCTTCATTCAGTGGTAAACTGTGCTCTATTGCACAGCTCAGTGTGGTCCATACTTACATTCATTTCATGGCTGACTGATGACCATCTAAACATTGATAGACAAATACTTCCATCTATCATTGGTGTCTTGGGCAAGGACAATCCAAGAAATTTTTCTTTCTAAACTGGCCAATATTATTTTCATTTTGTGGAAAAAATTTCATAATAGATAAAAGAAAGTTTTACAATAGGAGAATAAAAATAGACCACATCTTGTACATTGCCAGGATTTCTGGAAGCATTTCCTTCCAAAGGACATGTACCATCCATCATAAAGATTTTTTTGGGCTTAAGCTAGAAGCTCCTAGTACTTAATTTATATGCTATATAGTCCTGATAAATTTCATGATGCAAGAAGGCCTGGAAAGGAAGGCCACAGTGTTGGACAACTGGTTGTTGGAGAGGTCCTGCCTGCAGGCACGAGCTGTTGTGGAGGCTCAACAAGTACCCTACAGTGCCACCACTGGCGATGGTGTGAATGTGAGTGACCTTAATCTCTTCACGGAGAGCTCTCTGACCATACTCAGCTTGCCTAGGCTGATGCTCAAGAACAGATCCATCCTGTGGACACTGTTGGGAGATGAAGCATTGTAGGTGCTACAGCTGTGGCATACAGCACAGTGGCAAAGTGAGGTGTGGGTATGCCTGTTTTGTTTCCTGCCATGGAATATCTTGGATCATGTTAGGTGTGAAGAGAGGGCCATTCATAGGAGTGAATAACTCAGTCTTCTTGAAGAACCAGAAAAAAGACAGTCCTTAGATGTCAGTAAGGTGTTCTCTGAGTGACAGGTGAGCCACTGAATATGTGACCCATGATCAGCAATAGACGTTGACGGCTTCATTTAAAATAATTGCAATGAAGTTTCAATATTAAGTACGGTTAGGGAGAAACTTTTTCTTGTTTATAGACTGCTCTAAAGTAATCATATCTGTCTCAATAATTGTTCTTTAATACCCTATACCTCAGGGCCATCTGCCTATGGTTAACTGATTCTAATCTTTCTGGAAGAAGGCTTTTGAAGGTTTGCAACTTTTGGATGGTTTCCAAGTTGTTGCTCAGTGCCACTTACATGCCCAGTGTTCATAGTGACTGGGAAATGCATGGTGATACAGGCCATGAGAGACTGTGATAAAGGGTAGAACCTGGGGTTGAAGGGGACTGGTGGCACTACCAATGACAGTGTGTGTTGTAGAGGACCAGGGATATTCTGGAGATTGTACAGCACCAGCAGGGAGGTAACATCCCTGAAACATTTTGGTTTTCAGCCTTGGTGTATTCCTTCATGATTTGTCCCTTAATACCGGAAAGAGTTATACAAATTCCTCCATAAAAATTTGTCATAACCTCACTACACTTAAGGCCCTTTAGGTATTAAGATTTTCATGTCTGATCTCTGCTGAGTGATGGAAGTGGGTGGAGAATCCAGCAGTTCTGAGATGTGGAGTAATTCAAAGCAAAAGTGCGCCTGCAGCTGACCCCCCCCCATCTCCCATCAGCTGGGCACCAAGAGTTGACAACTTTTGCTGGTGGCGTGTGTGTGTGTGTGTGTGTGAGACTGATGATACCAGGCAAGGAGGGAGCAACCATTTCTCAGTGCTTGAGCATCCCTCATCTTTCTGTGCCCCTGCTGATCCTCTGAATGGTTTTGTTTTGTTTCATCATCTTCAATTTCTTTAGACTTGGTGATCTCAGGTAATCCAGTCATCTGCCACGTGACAATTCTTCTTGACACAAGCTTTTCATATTGGTCTTGAAGCTTCAGAAAAGCTGGAGTAACTAAGACATCCTCTTGTGTGGTATCTTGGTGGGTAATGATACAGATACAGGTATTATCAGGTGCAGCCTTCAGCCAAGAATGTTTGGAACATGGAGATCCGGGCCATTAAGTTTGGAACTTAGAGACCTGAGAACATCTCATCCCAGACTGAATTCCAGCATCCCTTCTCTAGGTACCACAGTACTTGGGAGTCACACATGACAGTGTGTGCATGACCAGATTTGCACTGCAATGGACACATGTCCTTGTGAGCGTGCGGTAGTGTACAGGGCCTGTTTTTGCCCTCTAGTGGAAGAGACTTTCAACACTGATCCTTTGCTTCCTGAAATGTAAGGCCAACAATCGAGGTCTTGCTGGGTTTGGAAGGACAATCATTAGTGTGGGTGCTTCATGATTCTTCATTTCCTCTTTGAGCTCTGTGGGAGCAACTTCAAGGAGCAGACCACTTAGATGGTATGAAAGCACTTTACAGATCCATTATTCCTTGGATGTTGTATATGTGTTGGGGTAAAGTGAATGTTATTAAACAATGGATGAGAACAATTTAATGAGTAAATGTAAATTCCTTAGTCCTCCAAGCAGAGGATTAGTGAAACATGGGAGCCATCATGGTGCTCAGTGAAATGATCAATACGAGTGATGGGTTATTCTCTCCATCACCAGCATCATTTGGTGAACAATGGATTTCTTCCCTTGGCTTCATCTCTGCATTGGAGGTTTTCTTCAAATGGAAGACGCTTTAGCTGAAGCACAGCCACTCCATGCTTGCTTCTCCTTTTCCAGACATCTCTTTAGAAAATGGTAACAACCCAGGGACCTTTGTCGCTTGAATTCATCCTTTGTGGTATCATCTCTCAACATCTTGGAGTCAGAAGTTTCTCATTTTCCTTTAGGCTTTTCCTTTATGCAGAAGTCCTTGCCAACTGTGAGAAATATCAAAGAACTGGCACATGTTTAAATGTTTTAGATTTACTATACAGTACAGATAAAAGACCACCCATTCACTGGATCATTACAGAAGGCTGTGGATGGTCCTTGGAATTTTCCCAACTTAGTCCTACACAGTGCTACTTCAGTTTACAAACTTGATTTGTTTTATGATTTTGGTGAAAATGGCTGCATTTGTTTTGCTGCAGAAGATGCCCGCAGTCATGTTTGTCATGCTTTGTGGAATTTGTGAATGGAAACAAAATTTTGCTTAATGTTTTTGTACTGGAACTGAACTCTTTGTAAAAAAGAGCATTCAGGAAGTAACCTATCAATGTATTTTAAACTGAGTCATCTTTAGTTCTGTCACACAACTGTACAAACTTAGAGGATACAATGTTTCAATAAAAACTTATTTGCAATCAGGTTAATTAGTATATTCACTATCTCTACTGTTTGTATTTGAAACACTGGAAATTCTCGCCTTGCTGCTTGCAAGTACACAATGCATCATCACTGACTGTGTCAGAGTGCAGAGTAATGGACCCCAGAGCTTCCTCTTCCAGCTGTGACTTGTAACTGCTGAGGCTGTCTCCATTTTTTCCCCGCTAACCGCCTCCAACCTTTGGCAGACATTCTTTCTTTACTTCAATGAACAATGTTCTTGGATTCCACGTGAATGGGATTAAGCTTATGCCCATCGACTTTAATGTCCTTCAAGATTATCCATGTTGTTGCAAATGACAAGATAAAACCACATGACAGAATAGTACTGCATTGTGTAAATAATCACAATGATTCTTTCACTTAAGTTCAATAGTGCAGCAATTGGGAGCGAAGATGTCTTTAAAGTACTCCTTCCCTTCGGCACCTATGCAGTTGTAGAAAGGGCTCATATGGTCGCTCCATGACATCTTTGAAGAAATTCCATGCTGTTTTTCACGACTGTACGATTTTAGTGTTAAAGATTCATCTTTTCCCCACATCTTTGCCTGTATTTAGCTGTTTCCACAGAGGCAAAATCTATTTTAATTGGAGGTGATGCTTCATGGTGGCTTCATTTGGCTTCCTTGATGTTTGTTGATGAGTGTGTTTTCATTCCTGTTAACACTTCTTTTGAAAAATGCCTATTCATGTTTATTGCCCATTTTAAAATTGTATTTGCCTTTTGCTTCTGAGCACTTTCTCTATTAATTTTCAATTGTATGACTTGGAAATATTTTCTGTTTTAGATTGTACTTACAGCCAACCCCCTTTATTGTGTCAAACTTCAGTTTAATCTCATTTGTCTATTTTCTTTCTCTGTTTATGGGTCCTTATCCAAACATTTTTGCTGGTTCAATGACATGAGCATTTGTTTTTTTGGGAGAGTTTCGGGTCTTGCATTTAGGTTTCCTTTTGAGTTTCTTCTTGTAAATGGTGAAAGGTGGAGATGTAGCTTCTGTGGGTACCCAAGTTTCCTAGCACCATTTGCTGAAGAAATTATTTCTCCAACATGTGTTCTACTCACCTTTGTACCAAACAAGTTGGTTAGAGAAGAGATATGTCTGCTGCCCGTTGTGTTGGGCACAAACTATTGTGCTCCTATGTGTAGGTCTCTTGGTCTCCTGCTGGGGGTTAGAGAGGGCAGGAAGAGGGAGGAAGCAGAGGAAGGAGGGCTTCACACGTGTTTACCCGTTGTCTAAACACTAGCATTCCTGCGAAGCTCTTTAGCAAGTAGTCCTTAACTTGAACCCTTACAACCTTCCCCTTGACCATTTTCAAGTCTTTTTAGTCTGTTTCCTTTTTTCTCCCGTCTTACTAAAATTCCCACTAAAAGTGGACAACCATACCCATGTGATAGGTGGACAGCTTTGAAATTTAGAACTAATTTATACAACCCCTTCTGCTTTCCATAAAGGTCTAGGACATGGGTGCAATTCCATCCAGTTCCTTGCTCCATTACGGCAAGGATGGCCATTACAGATTCCTGAAAACTATCTGAATACTTTTTATTCTCAGCCCTCAGTGAAATGATGCATAATGTATCATTTAAAGCATTCTGAGCTTTTCTATAGCCTAATCTAGGAAAGTCTTCCAAACCTACTACTCAGTTTTGAAGCTGCTCCCACATTTGCAATGATGAGTGCCCCCACATCTTTGTACTAATGTTATGTTTTAATCCACTCTCCACTGCTAAAAAAAAAAATGGCAGAGTATGAGGAAGGGCTTAGGCAGCTTACAGTTGTGGAATCCTGAAAGCATGGCTTTTTGTTGTGCTCAGCTCCTGTGAGGTCCTTAGGCAGACTGTACCACAAAGGGGGCAACCATGTGGGGGTGTGAGGAGACAAGAGCCAAACAGACTTGCTCTTTCATAGCAATCCACACTCTAATCAATAAGGGTGTTGTGACCATGGCATTTTCCCCTTTCAAAGGCAGGGTCTACAGTGGTGAAAACTTCCATACTGAGGATCTGGTCTCCAGACAGGAAACTGGGAGAACAGACCACATCCAAACCAAAGTGGATGGTTGCATTGATACATATTTAAGAAATTCTTTCCAAGTGAGTTTTCATTTTGAGGCCAGCATTACTAGGCTGTCAAATCCCAGCAAGGGTGCACAAAAGTACAGACTGATGCTCCCAATGTGGCACACCACACCCTCAGAACTGAGGACAGAAACCATGTCATTCTAACTACAGCAGAAGAAGCATTTGGTATAATAGAACGTCCTTTCTGATAAAAACAAATTAGGTGTGAAAGGAAAGTATCTCAACATGATATAAAGGCCATATGTAATAATCCTCTAGCTGACATAGCAAACACGGAAAAGCTGAAAGCTTTTACTTTAAGATTGGGAACAAGAAAAGAATGCCCATTTTCACCACTTTTATTCAACATAGTACTAGAAACTGTAGCCAGAGAAATTAGATAAAAAGCATCCATGTTGGAAAGAAGTAGCTTGTCCCTTTGTGTGGATGACATAATCTTAATTACACAGCAAACCCCAAAGGTGCCACTAATTATTAGAGCCAAGGCAAAGCAAGAGTTGTAGGACATGAAACCGAAATGCAAACATCACCATTGCATCTATCTGCCACCAGCAAGCTATCTGAAAGAAGAAACTGAAGAAAGCAAATCTATTAGCAGATAGCTACAAAACCAAGTTACCTAGGAGTAGCTTTTACTTCCAAAAGTAAACAAATTCTACCTTTGCTAGTAAATCCAGGGGCTTATCCCTGATATCACACTCTTCAGGGAGCAGACATTTCCTACATGTGGAATTTGAGAATAAAATGATGTGGAAAGTGTCTGAGTTTGGGCTCTTTAGAAAACACAGGAGGAGATGGAAGTGTTAATGCCTAGGTTTTTTGGTGTGTGCCTTGGCAGCAACACCTGAGAGTGCAGAAAGCAAGACTTAGCAGGGGGAGAAGTGGAATCTGATGCTCTTGCAACAGATGTCATAGCCAGTTTCATAACAAGCTCAGGAGCCAGCAAACTTCTGGGGCATTCTGAATTGACCTACTGGGCTTATATCTTCCTTGCCTTTAGGGGTTGGATGAGTTATCCCAAGGAAAGGGATCCCATCAGGTAAGGTAGCTTCCACTGGTGCAAGTGTAGTCCCCGGAAGGGGTAAGGATCTTGGCACTTGGAGTCCAAGGTTTATCCGTGGCCTAGCACAAAGTACATCTCAGGAAGGGCAAGCATCACGTGTTCTTGAACAAGCAGCTTTTGGTTGAGTCCTTTCGTCCTGTCTGTCATCTATCTGGGAGATTTTCTTTGCATCTAGGCAGGGCTCCAAGTATCTCAGTTCCCTCAATTCCAGAGCCCTGGTTTCCTACAGAGGAAGGCTCAGATGATGACTTTCAAAGGCCTCGGTGAGACTGGACTAGGTTCCTTTGTCTTGATGAAATGGAATCAATGAAGGCAATTGTGCTGAAGGGTGTTGAGGGTTGTTGGCAGATTTCTGGGACCTCTGTTCTGTTAAGAGAAATACCCTCAATCTTTTTGGCTGTTGCCCAGCCTTTTTCTTTGGAGATCTCTGAAGCTGCAGGCCCTTACCTGAGCTGGTAACACCAAAAGAAACAAATTACCAGATCAGCCAAATCTGAGGAATATAGCATGGCTCACACATTAACTTTGTTTCTTTGTGTCCACAGAACTCTACTGCCCTGCTGGCCAACATAGCTAGAATGTTTATCTGCCTTCACTTGGTCTCAGGAATATCTCACTGATGGGAGAGGATGAGAGAAAATCAGCAGGCCTTTGCTACAAATCCCCGCAGCTCTGGATTTACAAGCCCTGAAGGAGATGTGGGGGTTTCACATGGGCATGAAGCTTTAAGACAGAATGCCACAGGCCCATCTCTAATCAATAGTCACTCTGCAGAGTGTCTCAGGTGGGGCATGGTGAAGGCTTTCTGTGCATGGGTCTCAGTGTTCCACCTCCTGGTGCTGGCCTGTAGGAATGTCTACATGTACCCTGCTAGGAGCTGGCCACTCTGATACACCAGGGAGAACTGGGGATAATTTGCTAGATGTAACTTGATGAACTTAGTCTTGAATCTGCTCAAACCAGGGCTTGAGATGAGACTGAAATGTGAATCCTCCTAGAATAGCAAGAGACTATAATGACACGTGTTCTTTATTCTCACATTCCAGATACAGTCTCAGATGGTTCAGGTACCCTGTGGCTGCTGGTATATCATGCCCAGTGGGACAGTGCCTGTGATAAGGCCACAATTCCTTTTGAGTTCCATCACTGGGAACTCAGCAAACTGTGATGTCTTGGGAGGGTTGTACTCCATGCCACGCCTCACTAACATCCACTAGTGGGCAGCAAGCCATTGCTGGGCCTGGTCCTACCCCTGCTCTGCTGGAACACACAGCTCCCAGTGATCCCAAATGCAGCATCGATAAAAACTAAAGAAGCGGTTTAAAATAGCAATCTATTTAGGAGTACTCAAAAGTGAGTAATTCTTGGACTCTCATCTGTCTGCAGTTTTCTGAGATCCTTGTCCAACTAGGCTCCTGAAATCTTATTGGTTTTCTGGCTTGTCTTTTATCTTAACCTTGAATATTTTCCTGGCCGTGCGACCTTTTCCTTGTCCTTGGTGGAAGGGAAGTTGAAGGATGGGGGCCTTAAAGACAAGTAGTTGAGGTTTAAGGATTAAAGAGGAAGTTTGCGATGTTAATGCTACTACCTGGGATCTTCTGGGTCCTGAGTTCTTGACCTTCGTCTTCATACTTGTTTGTGTCTCGTTGTCTTGTCTTTTTAATTTCTCAGTCTAGCTGCCTTTGCCTTTTAATTGTTGGTGACTGGCTGCAGAGGTTAAAGCTGTCTTGCCAATTTTTCACAAAGCTCAATGAGGTCTTCCTTCTATCTTTCCCTTACCTGTGGGGTTCCCTGTCCTTAAAATATACTTGAATATCACTGGGTATCCAGTTTTACAGTAGGTATTTGTGTTTCATGTAGAATAACAGCATCCCTGAGGGGAGATTCTGATAGTGGGCCTTGATTATGCTGAGCTTTGACTGTCCTGTAGAGCTCTGGGCTTGATCTGATAGGGTGTGCTCTTTACTATCAGTGGTTTTGCATTATAAATGCTTTCTGTGGCTCCACAGAGTGTACCCCTGTACATGTCTAATCATAAATGTACAAGGAAGTTCTACTAAGGGAAGCTCAGATTGGGTAGACTAATGCCTTGAGCAGATGAAATTAAAGGCTACACTATAATACTTGAGGAATGGAGTGAACATTAGGAACGGTAGACAACTGTGATGTATCTGGAACAACCGTCTCTTTGACAATGGTCCTGGATTTCTCATGGTGACCTCAGTGGGAAGTTCAAGGGATAGGTTCTTAAAAAGAAATTTATTAAATATTATCAAGGAACAAATGCAGACTTTTTCAGATATGTGTACTTGTAGTATGTCTGAACTGAGTCGTGGTGTGCTTAACAATTTTCAGCAGTGATAGTTCACTTGGAACTTTATAGCCACTTACAAATGGCCACTCCAATACTGTTGATTAATACACAGGTTACTATGCATTGTCTGCCAGCTTGGCACATCCTTAAAGAAAATCTGAAAGCTACAAGCAAAAACCGCCACACCTATCCTGTTTATTATTGCTGATTGCTCACTTTTCTGTTTGCACTGATTCTGTGATAAATATCCCAGCTACAACCCCATCCTGAAAGCCCAATGACTGTGAGAAACTGCCTGTGCAATTCACAGTAAGGTAGACTCCATTTTCCTATTACAGAGAATATCATGCTTTCAGGGAGGCCAAGTATAATGTAAGGGCAAATGCTCAGAAAGTTGTCCAGATTTTCCCATTTCTTTAGAATAATGGGTCACTACAGGAAATACAGCTTGTAGTATTTTCCTGCAGATGGACCAAATAGCTCCTTTCTACCCCCTAAGTGTTGGAAGCTAACAAAAATGGTAGACTCCTGATGAGGATCACTCCAGTGATGATGAACTAGGTGAAGAAAGCATTTTAAGGGCTGTCCTTTTCCTTGAGAAACATCCCCCCCCCAGAGACACACACATGGGGCAGCTACAGGAGATAATTGGCAACTGTGAGGGACCCTGTTAGGACAGCACAGTACATAAGTGTCATGGAAGTAGAACCTCTTAGAATGAGGACACATCATTGACCTTTTGGATCTATAAACCCACTTTGGCTCTATGTTAAAATAGGGATAACTAGTATTTGGAACACACTGAGACACTAATTTTTACACTGTGGCTGTCTTGCACTTTTCAAAGAAATTGGACACTGAGAAAAGGAAGACGATGTGTGAAACAAGAGGACTCCAACACAGGGTGCCTCTTGGCTCTCGGCTCCATGTGTAAGCCAGGCAAGGGAGGACCACATGAGCACTTGCCGTGGCTGGGTGCGGAGGGCCAGCACTGGTAGCCCAGGCTCACCCACCTCAGCAAACTCCAGGGTGTTCTCCTCAGCCCCATCTCAAGGCTAGTGCACTGTGGGAAACAGGTTTTGGCTGCCTGTGAGGACTGATTGGTATGAATAGTGATGAGGATAATTGTCCAGAGCTTCAGGGGTCTTCATGGAAAATGGGGGAACGATACCCGTCAATAGATATTTATGAAGTTGTTCAGGGAATAAGTTATTTTTCATCCCTTAAATGTAGATCAGAGTGGATGCCCTGTGTTCTCTGCCTTTATAATAGTTTCCTTTGGTGTTCTGGTCTGTGAAGAATCTATATTGATTGAAGAATCTACCCAAGGTCTTGTCTCTGTACTGGATACCTCAGAACACTTTCTGGGATGTCTTTGTGGGTTTGACTTTATATATTATCGTTACACTTTTGTTTATGTATCTTTATTAGTGTGACACATGTCCTAGGTCATGTTTAGGCACACAAGGTTCCAGTGAAAGGATGAGGTGCGCTGGAAGGTGGACTATTGATGGTAACACGTTGTAGTGTAAAATACTTCATCAGATGGCATTTATTCCTTGAAGAACTGCATGAGTTTCTTCTCCAGAATTAGTTTGTATGTCTGGTAAGTTCCCTGCTTTTACTTTTGAAGACATCTATTCCTCTAGTGTGAACTCCGACATTTTTGGTCTCCTTTCTATGCTGATTCCAACAAAATTATAGATGAGAATCCAGACTGTGTGGCTCAATGTCTTGGCTCATTTCTCTCTGAACTTGTAGTAGAAGGAAATGAATTGGGTTTATTTTCTACCTTCGCTTGTGTTTTGTTTCCTTTGTGTACAAAATTTTATATTTCATTAGTGTCAGGGTCCTGGTGGTTGGTGGCTAGGAAGTCCTTCTTCAGTTTGAGGATATTTGGAAGTTTGAAACCTCCCAGATGTGGAGAGATGTTGCTACCTGGCTCAAGGTGGCTCTTCTGACCTCGGCCTGGGGACCTCACCCATGTTGTTCTGTGATATCCCATTTGGGAAATTCCTGTTGAGTGACCCTTTGCTGTAGCATTTTGGGGTACCACAAAATACATAGGCTCTAAAGATGACTTTCATGACCACGTTAGGTCCTAGCAACATCTTGAAGTTTTATTATACAGATAGTTTGCAAAAAGCTCCAAGATTACAGCTGAGTTCTTGGGACTATAGATTGTAGTCTGACTCCACACCTGAATACAAACCTTAGCACAAAAAGTGCACCTGCAAGAACCACCAAAATTTGTACGGGAGATCTGAGATTTGGTTGCAAGTTTTCGCAGTCTGTTTTTGCAAGAGAAACAGATTTTAATGCAAGACTCAGACATGTACAGGATTAGTTGCCAATGTCCATGCACAGAGTCAGTGCAGAAGAGTGCAATAGGTCTGTCTTTATTATAGAGCTCAGAAGAATATAGTATGAACTTGGTGTCGGGAATCCAAGGACTCTGCAGGGAAAATAGAAGCGTCTGCTCTCCAAGGCCGGTGCTGCGGGATGGAGTCTTTGCTAACAAGTTGAAAGGCCCGTGCTGAGGGCTGAAGACAGTGGGGAAAGACAAGAAACAATACCTAGGAGCAGCCTGGAGCCCTCGAGTACAGCAGTCATCACTGGGTGGGTGAGGACCAGAACGACTCCAAGGAGAGTCGGCCACAGTGGAAGTCTTCCAAGGAAATCAGTATGAAATCCACCCACCCCCCAATCTCCTCTTGTGCCATTCAGCCAATGAGCCTCCTGAGTGGGTCTGCAATATCCAGAACCATAATAACTCCATGCAGCTGTATATTCCACCTCAAATTGCCAATTTACCACCACACAGGTAGTGTTTTGAAGGTTGGTTTCCCCACTAACAGCTTGGAGATGGCATCCAAAAGAGGCCACTGCAATGAAAGTGTCCCGAGGGAAGGGGACAGGACCAGGCTGTCAGCGTTATTTTCATGTCTTTATTGAAAGCAGTAGTGCACAGTGGAAGACAAGGCGGTCCACCAAAGTTGGAAGGAAAAGATGGCTCATCTCTCAGCCCTGGGCAACATACTTCAGAAACTAGGGTGTGGCTTCCTTTGGGTGCTTCTCTGACATAGGCAATGAGGAACTGTAGAAGGTATTACCGAGCTTGGTATCGCAGCTTCTCCAAGTGTTCTGTGGCTTGTTTGCAGAAGGAGTGTTTCTCTCTTGTGCCATGACCTAATGAACCAGGTTACTGATATAAGAAGTACACAAGCCACCACATGATTGTATAGAAAGCAGACATAGGCCATGGATTCCCTCAGTGAGGAGGCAGTCCATAGACTGACTGGGCAAGGAGACATAGGCCACAGACGCCCTCAGTGAGGAGATGTCAGCCGTAGGCCCCATCAGTGTTTAGCCATAGGTATACTTGGTGAGGAGAAATTAGACAGAGACTCTCTCCATGAAGTTTCTCTGACAAGGGGCAGAGATGTCTTGTGACATCTAAATGCATGTGAGTGTCCCTTTGAGAAAGTCAACTTTTTGTCCTGTTTTCTACCACCTCCTAGTCAAATACTTGAGCATCTCCATGTTAATTTTTGTTTTTGGAGACAGGGTCTTGCTGTGAAGCCCAGGCTGGCCTCAAACTTGTGGCAATCCTCCTGCCTCAGCTGCCTGAGTGCTGGGATTATAGGCTTGTTAGAGCTGCTGTGAGATTTCAAAAAGAATAAAGATCTCTTGTTTTTCATATGAAGGATCCCAAATGTTTGTGTTAAGATTTGCTGTTCTCCATTAGCTTCGTTTAAATATTTGTCGTAATGGGACCTTAAACATGTAAGACACTGGAAAGAGCTAAGCAGTTCAGTGAGTACATGCCATTTGAAAGGCAATTTTGGGGCTGGGGGTATAGCTCAGTGGCATAAGCGCTTGCCTGGCAAGCACAAGGTCCTGAGTTCGATCCCTGGTACCGGGGGGAAAAAAAAAATGAAAGGCAATTTTATTGGAATTTTTTTCCTGAGGTTTCCCACCACAAGAGGTATGTTCTTCATGCCCATCAGACTGTTCTTCATTGCAAAAACCTCCGCCTGTTCTCTAATGGTCCCAAGTGTAGGCCATGTTCAGTCCTTAATGCACGTCTACTAGTTGAATGCCCATGACCAAACTATTTAGGAGCCCACTTAGTGTGACCCATTTTTATCAAATGCCCATAAATATGCATGTCTCAAGCCCATATTACCCTTTAGAATATTTCTATTGAGATAAATTATCTTAAATTTGGGTTTTTATACACAATGAGTGCTTAATAGAAAAAACACAACATATTGAATTTTTAATATTGGGTCTTTATAAGAACATGACAATTTTCAACATGGACAGATTTTGGTGCACAGCCTAAAGAAAAAAAATTCCTCTGTGAACTGCAATGAAAATACCAGTATTCCTCTACAAAAATGACTTCAATTACCACACCAAAAGGGCGTACTCACATATGACAGTGGCACTCTCCATACACAATTTCATACACTAATAGCCTGAGTTTTGCTTTCCTGGCCTTTCTAGAGGCTACACTTGTCACTGGTCTTGCCATTTGTCTGGAGGTTCTTATTATGTCTAACATGCAACAGGAATATAAAATATCAAGTATTAAATTCTTAATATAGTATATTTAGAATAGGCATTTTCCCATCAGCTGTGTACTTACAAATCCTGAGATAACATAAGCAGTAAAACTTCATGTGAACTTCGATGAAAATACCAATAGAGCTCTATAATATTCTTTGCCTCAATTGTCACGCCGAAGGCCTTCTTCATGCATGAAAATTGGGTGTTTCATACACAGGAATCACACTGATAGCAAGTATTTTGTTTTCCTGTCCTTTCATGTAGGGTACAGTTGGCATCATTTGGATTTCCTGTTGAAGTAGGTCTTTGCGAGTTTGCACCTGACTATTCAGCTATGCTCCACAATTTTTTTTTTTTTTTTTTGCTTAGCTCTCTGGGCAGAGATAGTTTTTCCTCTGCTATAAATGACTGCTTATGAGTTTCATTCCTAATCCTATAAGAATTTCTCTGCAGTACTTAGCGCTTGTTTCTTTGTAAACTATTTATGCCACACGTGTTTAGGACTGAGTAAAACATAGCCGCTGGCCAAGGCTCTATGTTTTGAAGGGCATCATAGCTTTTGTGTAACAGCATCTCCTCCACCTTTGGTCATTTGCAGAAAGTTTCCATCTCAGGCTTCCGTTTTGTCTGTTTCCCTATATTTCCATTGTGGTTCATAGTTAATGTCACCAGTACCAGTTTTTCTTTGCCATATATGAGGCCAATGTAAATGTTTTTAAAATCTAAAGATTGTACGATAGGATTGTTTTGAAATTATAACGTTTCATTTGGAATTTCTGCTTTGTTCATATGTCTAGTTATGTGCTGGTCAACTTGTGGTCTGTTAGCAAATGTAATACCCGTTGGTGAGTGTCACATTTTGAGCAGTTCAGGAGATGGGAACAAATCTGTTTACAACACAGGGCTTATTACCATGTCAATAAGGAACTGGGGGCTGACTTCCTATAAAGTTCTAAATTTAAAGCAGAGTTTTTTCATCAACAAAGGTGTAAAATTTTATGCTATATTTTGACCTATTGCTTTTTAAAAATGCTTAATGAAAATGGTACTTCCACTTCAAGATAACAAACAAAAACATATCATTTTCAAAAGTATTAAAATATACAATAGTGATAAATCTCATCACAAAACTTGAGACGCTTTTCTATAAGTTCTTTACATTCCTGTGATTATCATGAGAAATCCCTGTTAAGCAGACCTATGAATGCCGATTGTCCCAAACCGTGGTCCAAATCCTCATCAATGTTTTGCAGTGAAAGTGTTCCATTTGTGGCAATTCCATCTGTGGAATGTTTGCAGAACTTGCAGGACATAAGCCAGCTGGAGGCAGCAAATGTGTCAGTATTCCATGCACCTCTTGATATTACCTACAGAAGTAAAAGGATTAGTTTGGCAATCACTGTGAAGGCAAAGGCGTATCCACTTCATGGGTGCTGTCACCTGAGGCTTAACAGTTTGAGTTTACTCCTTGTAGGACATGGGCCCTGGTGGTCTGCTCCTAACCGATGAAGGAGTTTTTTGCTCTTAACAAGGCAGAATTGCAAATCTCAGCACACAAAGGGCACCTGGTTGGGATAGCAGAGCTTGGGTTCTTATGACTGGAGTCATATACCCAGCTTTTAAGGTTGGCCTCTACTGGATGAGCTGGTTCTTTCCCTGCTGACAAGTTTTTTCAGGGTACACAGGGGTCTTTATATGTCCTGAGAAAGAATCAGCGTGGATGGGGAGCCAACTTTGTGCATACACAACTTAGAAGGCAGTGATGCATGCGTGAGGGAGATCTTTAGAGAAACTGCAGAGAGAGGTGAAACATGCCTTCCTCTCTGTTGAGGAGCAGGTGCTCACTCCACTACAGTGTCTCTGTCTAGCTGCTGCAGGCAGCAGTGCATGACAGAGGGTTGGTCTTGGGAAAACTTGAGGGAATTCAGAATTTCTTAGCTTTGGAAATAAGCCTCAGCTAGTAGGCTAGGGCTTCTTGTTTTGTGATTCTTGAGCATCTTGAATCAAAAAACTTGTATGGATCATTTGGGTTCTTGCTGTACCCAGGAACAAATGGCAGTAAGAAAGAGGAAAAAATAGACAAAAAGCTGGGATCATAGCGAGGTCCTCTCTCCTGAGCAGCAAAGGAGAACTGCCCAGCAAAAGTAGAATATTTATTTTATACTCTCGAGAGGTTGATTAGTTTCAGCCTCTGCCCAGCAATCATTTAACAAGTTACGATGGCTGTTTGCATTCTTCGAGTAGCTCCCATATTTTCAGGCTGACTTTGTTCTCCACAAGTAGTTATTTTCCAGCTTCAGCATCTACCTACAAAAAATATCAAGGATTTCTGTGCTCATACAATCCCCCCAGTCTTCAGGTTGCATAGACATTTTGTCCAAGCTGCTAAGTAGTGTTCAAACTCATCAGCTCTGACACTTTGGGCTGAATAATTCTTCATTGTATCAGATACCTGTGCACTGTGGGAAGATTTTTAACATAATCCCTTCACTATTCTATTAGATATTTGTAAGGCCTTCCACATGTGACAAGAAAAACATCTGCACATTTGTTCTATTTTCCTGGGGAGCAGGATATCCTGTGGTGGAGAAACCACTAGCTTTGGGCTCCTCCGGGGATGTGTGGGTAGTTTGCACCTGTTGGCCCTTTGTGGAACACTTGATGCTTGTGTATCTTGAAGATGTCAGAAAGTTGGAAAGAAGAATGTTTTCGAGAATGGACAGAAAATTTCCTTGACCAAAACTAAGTCCCTCCATCCTTGAAATGTCCTCAATTTGGCTTCTAGGCCTCAGATACTGCATGCTCTCCTCACTTTGAGTAATCTTTTTACCAGTGATTTTGAAATTGTAGCTCAATATCATGTCTTCAGTATGTACATCAGAGTTGTGATTCTGAATGTCGTCATGTGAGACACTGATTCTTGGTTGTCTGCTGCATTCCCTGCAGCTCTTGAAACTCGAGGGGAGAACAGTGGAGGATGAAGAAATGAAGACAAGAGTCAAGATGCAGAAAGCTCAGGTCAGGTGGAGCCCCCTGTCTTGATGGGAAAAGGGACTGCCCAACCCCTCGGTGCTTTTATTTATACAATCAGCTTTGGAGGCTGTTTCTGGAGAATTTAAGGGGAGCGTAAGATCTGGAATAGGAAGAACATCTAATGTTTAACAAAATATCATGCCTTGGTGATTACATTGGGAATGAGAAGAGAAGTGCCTGTTTTTTCTCAGGGGAAGCCCAGGTCACTTGGTGCATCACCTTTCTGAGCTGTGTACACTTTTCATGGGGCCCTGACAAATGCTTGAGAAGTAGTGACCTTGTCCTAGACACCCAAGGGACAGACATCTTTGCTCTCAACAGTCTGGGTGTGTTCTACATGAAAGATGATTACCTGGCCCAATGCCTGCTGCGGTTTGAATCTCCATGAATGACATGAAGATTTGCCTTTACTATGTCACCCTTGTGCTGAAAGTAGCTTCAGATGACTTCACTGCCTTCTTGAGCTGGGGCAACGTGAATATGTGCAGACACAAAAGTAGCAGCAGTACGTGGGCTGTTGGATCACGCAGACGGGACAGATTAGGCAAGCCAGATGTGCTTGTTAAGAAGGCAGCCAGGGATGGAGTCTATGTGGAGGGGACATTGTTCAAGGGGAGACTCAGCTCTGCAGTTGAGTTTCAGTAGATACAGCCCCCTTGGATGAGGATAATCATTCTAGAAGTCAAGTGACTGTCAGCACTAATAAGCTCTACAGGCAGCTTTGCTGTCCTCCTTGATGAGTGTGTTTTGGAGTCTTGGAAGGTGTACACACAGTAAGCCAAGTCAAACTGGTCACTGCATGTTCCAAATACATCTTATTTCTTGATGAGCCAATTTCTAGGATTTGAGGAAACAATGTCTTATGGTAGTACTCTGTACAGCTGCATCCTAAAGTCACCAGGTATCTTGATGACCCAGATGCTTTTAGAAAATCCCGAAAGGTGTCTCCTCTGACTCATGTAGCAGTAACTCAGCATGTTCCAACATCAGGAGCAGGTGCCACTACAGGTATGAGGAAGTGTCACAGCACTGATGGTCTTAACAACCATTCTCTGGATCATGTACATTTAGTTATAGCTGATGTGGTGAATCAGCTATAACTATAGTTAATTCTACAGCTGCCAGTGAATCTGAAGGTGTAAATGGCAGAATGAAGTCTAAATTGGATACTTTACCTACTGGTACTACAGGGCATCATCTTTATATTGTAAACCAATCGTTGATGTTCAGTTACTAGATAGTGGTGTGGGACCTTGATCTACTACTACAGGAGTAATTTAGAGTAAAGGAGGGAGGCAGCGCTGTGTCTCAAGAATGGGGTCATGTTTCTATTCCTGTAGGGATGTATAAATTCATGCTTCATATCTGGCCAGAAATAGGCCCTTGGGCAGATGGGCTTTTATGAAGACAAAATTACTGATAACAGGATAGTGTGGGTCATGAGGGGTCACTGACCGCACTTCACAGTGCTACTTGTGGGTGGAATAAGCACCTCTACTTCCCAGCACCATGTTAGTGGCTTCCACTTGGGCATCTCATGGCATTAAAAGGATGTATGAGTTAGGCTAGCCTGTACTTGACAGTCTCTCTCTAGGCACGTATGGTCTCCCACTTGCTCACCCTGTCGAGGTCTAACCTTCCAGTGCGTGGAGTCACGGAGTGTTTCCTCCAAGGTGTTTGGAGCTTGCTTGCAGGATGAGATGCCCATCTGCACAGTGATGAGAATGCGAGTGATACAGCGCTCACGCTGGCTGTGCGTAGACGTCAGCTTAGAGGGATAAGTCATGGATTTCCTGAAGTCTGGGCCATTTGAGAAAGGTACTTTCTGTGGTTAACTCTAGATGCCCTGTGACAGCCAGGGTGAAATAGCCAACCGGCTCTGCTTTGATAAGTTGTTCTTTTCCATTTCTTTCCATTCACCTACTCAAGTATCTAGCATCTCTATCTAGATGTGACATAGGTGGTTGTGTTACTTATGCAAGAAAAATGATTCTTAGGAAAGTTAGCGCAAATGTAGATCAAGTCATTTCAGTTGTAGTAAAAGGCACACAGATTGAGTAGCACATTGCCATGTATCCCATTACCTAGCATCTACAATTGCTGCTATATCAGTTTGAAACCATTCATATAAAAAGTTGATATTTATAATCTCTTTTCACACCCAGGGCTGTCCACTTGGTTGCCACTTCCATGGCTTTAAATTAATTGTGAGGATGTGGCCAAGACCACCATTTAAGAGAAGGTAAGTGTTGCTGGTGGCCTTGTACTCATGACTGTTTGCGGCAAATGTCTGGTATTATAATACTGAGCATAGAATCTCCAAGATGTGCCTCTCCAAAGGTCTATATTTTCTTTTTACACAGAAATAACCCTAGCTGGCCTTGCAAAAGGAGCTTGATAAGCTGGAAGGTCTAATTTGTCCACTGGTGGCAGCATCCATCTAGAATGAAGACCATTTGATCTGGTAGAGCTATATTTGTGTGGATGGAAGGCAGGTATTTCATTGGGTTACCGACAATAGTAAGGGAGAAACCTACTTCTATTCCTTAGGTCTCACAACAGTGTATATTGTGGAAGAATTATACAACAGCTGTTCAAAGTAGGTAGTGCAGCCTGAATGAACTGCACTTATCACAGGCTGACATTTTTTTCTAGAAGTTTTGACAAACTCATGTATAGAAAGAGGAGCATTAAATGTGTGACTCCTGGTCCTCCTACTGTTTACACCATGCTGAGTCTATGGTACCTGATTCTTTATAGCTTGCAGGTGAGCTCTTAAAGGAACTGCTGAGTGTAGATTGCAAATTGAGTATGTCGTATAAAGCAAAGATCAAAGCTTTATAAAAAGAAGGGAAAGCAGGGTTGAGCAGATGTCATAATGAGATGTGAGTCTCCATGGAACTCCATAGAGTATCTTTCATACAACTTGCCTGATGTCACAGTTGTTAGAACCTTGACTCCTGGCTTGGCTCCTCTGCTGTGGGCTGCTCCCAAAGGGATGGCCAGCCAGGGGCTGACTTCCTATCCTCGCTAACAAGTACTGCGTCCTGCTTGAAGGGGGGAATGAGGCTGCATTTGCATGTACTGGAGTGCTCTTACACAGTCTCTCCCTAGCTTGATTCTTCTGCAGAGCATTTAAGAGATCACATCACCACGATATTAGAATGGCAGTTCCTAGTTGATAAATAATAAAAACCTTGAATCTAGTTCTGTTTATCCTCTATCACTGAGATGGGAGAGTGCTCTAGGAATTTATGCAGTAAAATAGGTACTTTTGAAAGAATTTAGACAGGGGCTACTATTAGCACTTGGATAAGACTCAAAATGTCCAATATGTTGATCAAGTCATTGATAAATAGGAAGGGTGCTCAAAAACTACCATCAATGCTTAAATTGTAAAAAACCTATAGTAAGTCATGTTGCCATTATTTTCCTTCAAAATACTCTCCATTGCTTCAGACATTCCTATCTCCTGGTTCTGGACACTTTCTGAAGTTAGGGAAGTTTTCATGACTGATTTTGAGGTATGAGCAAAAGTAAATAAAGGGAATTACCAAGAATGTAACAGCTCCAAAGACAATGCCAGGATTTGAAAATTTGCACTGAAAGCATGCAAAACTGCTTAAATGAAACTGAAGATAGAATTTCAGAACTTGAAGACAGCATGGCAGCTTATGAGCATGAAAGGAAGAATCTCATGATATCATCAAAGACACAGGAAGAGTCAATCCAACAGCTCCAAGATGAGGCAAAACGTAACAATATTCGAGTTATAGGAGTGTGTGAAACAGCAGGAGATCTCACAAACGATATAAAAAGAATATTTGCTGAAATAATAGCAGAAAATTTCCCAAACAAGGTAAAAGATACTGAAGTTCAGTCAATCGAGGCATATAGAACCCCAATGATCCATAACCCAAAGAAAAACACACACAGGCATATAATAGTCAAGATCCCAGATATCCAGCAAAAGAACACAATATTAAAAGCTGCCAGAGAAATGAAACAGATCACCTATAAAGGAAAGCCCATCAGAATCACACAGACTTCTCAACGGAAACCATGAAATCAAGAAGAGCTTGGAGCAAGATATTACAGATTCTGAGACAAAACAACTTCCAACCCACACTGATGTATCCTGCAAAACTATCCCTGAAATTTAATGGAGAAATAAAATATTTCCACGACAAAGAACAACTGAAGAACTTCATGAGTGCCAAACCAGCATTGCAAACAGCACCAAAAGATATTCTAGACAGAGAAAAAAGAGACCGCAATTCCAAGAACAATAGAAATAACTCCCTAAACAGAACAAGCAAGTAAACAGTCAACAAATGAAGACAAACATCAAGTAAATGACATGACTAGAATAAACCAACATATAACCATGATAACCATTAATATAAATGGCCTCAAGTCAAAAGGAAAAGATTGGAAGACTGGATTAAGGAACACGATCCAATGATATGCTGTATACAGGAAACACATTTTACTCAAAAAGAAATCCACAAGTTGAAAGTTAAAGGTTGGAAAATAATTCTCCATGCAACAGGTCCCCAGAAAAAAGCAGGGGTAGCTATTATGTTTGCAAACAATGTAAACTTTAAACCAAAAACAATCAAAAGAGATAAAGAAGGCCACTACATACTAGTTAGGGGAAAGCTGCAAGAGGAAGAGGTAACAATCCTAAACATTTATGCAGAAAACCATGGAGAACCGAACTTTACAAGTCAAATCTTGACAGGTGTAACAAATCAAATAACTAATAACACTATTGTAATAGGGGACCTAAACACCCCTCTGATGCAAAGAGACCGGTCAACTGGACAGAAACTCAGCAAAGAAATAACAGACCTGAACCAAAAGTGTGAACAGATGGACTTAGTAGATGTATACAGAGTGTTCCACCCCACAACATCAGAATATACATTTTTCTCAGCTGCACATGGGTCTTTCTCCAAAATAGACCACATTCTAGCCCATAGAGCATATCTACCTAAATGCAAAAGAATTCAAATTAGCCCATGCATATTATTGGACCACAGTGCAATGAAATTGGAAATTAATGACAAAGAGAACTCCAAAAACCACATAAACACGTGGAAATTAGACAACAACCTACTGAATAACCAATGGGTCACACAAGAAGTTAAAGAAGAAATTAAAAATTACCTACAAATAAATGAAAACGCAAGTACAACCTACTGGAATCTGTGGGATGCAATGAAATCAGTCCTCAGAGGGAAATTTATAGCAATGAAATCATATACAAAGAAAATAGAAAGAGAGCAAATAAATAACCTAATGATACACCTCAAACTCTTAGAAAAAGAGCAACAAGCCAAACCAAGAGCCCAAAGAAGAGAGGAGATTATAAAACTCAGGGCAGAAATTAATGCAATTGAGATGAAGAAAACACTACAAAAAATTAGAGAATCAAAGAGTTGGTTCTTCGAAAGAATGAATAAAATTGATAAACCCCTAGCCAACCTTATCAAAAAAAGAAGGGAAAGATCTCAAATTTATGCAATAAGGAATGAAAAGGATGAAGTCACTACAGATCCAAAAGAAATACAAAAGATCATTAATACCTACTTTGAAAATCTGTATTCCCATAGGATAGAAAATACAGAAGAAATGGACAAATTCCTAGAAAGGTGTACAAATTGCCAAAATTGAATCAGGAAGACGTAAAAACCCTGAACAACCCAATATCAATTAATGAGATTGAAAACATCATTAAAAACTTACCAACAAAGAAAAGCCCAGGCCCCGATGGATTCACAGCAGAATTCTATAAAACATTTAGAGAAGATCTAATGCCAACACTCCTCAAAATTTTCAATGAAATCGAAAAGGAAGCAACTCTCCCCAACACATTTCTGGAGGCAAGTATTATACTGATACCAAAACCAGAGAGAGACCCAACCAAGAAAGAGAGCTACTGGCCAATCTCGCTAATGAACATAGATGCAAAGATACTCAACAAAATACTGGCAAATAGATTACAGCGAATCATAAGGAAAATTATACACCACGACCAGGTAGGATTCATTCCAGGAATGCAGAGATGGTTCAATATTCGCAAATCAATTAATGTAATACACTATATTAATACAGTCAAAGATAAAAACCACATGATCATCTCAATAGTTGCAGAGAAGACTTTTGATAAACTCCAACATACATTCATGTTAAAAACCTTAGAAAAAATAGGAATAGATGGCCTCTACCTCAATCTGATCAAAGCCATCTACAACAAACCAACAGCCAACATCATACTAAATGGACATAAACTGAAAACTTTTACTTTAAAGTCAGGAACAAGACAAGGATGTCCATTGTCACCACTCCTATTCAACATAGTTCTGGAAGC
>PVLD010020425.1:0-33941 GCA_004027595.1 Dinomys branickii
CACTTTGACTTCTTCCTTGGCAACTGTAGGACATTAGGTGAAGCAGTCCACCCCTCTAAGCTTCACTTCCATTTCAAAATAGAGCAACGGTGGAGTCCAAGTCATAAGCTTGTTGTGAAGTTTTAAAGAAATGATGCATGAAGAGTTGGTGGCACAACAACTCAGTTTTAGGTTGGAGAAAATCCTGCTCCTAAGTTTCAAAGGAATTCCTATGTTTAGGTGATTATCTATAGCACAAATCAAAATAGACATATGAAATGCAGCAGCTTTTGGTGTCCCTGTTTTGAAAGGAAGAAGATGGGGTAGAAGCATTAAATTTCTGTATATCTAATCATCTATTTTTATATCCTGTGATTAGAATAGCAGAACACAGGCCTCAGGATCTAGTGGTCTGGCATTGGGAAATAGTTACTTGAACAAGTGAGGACATTGGACTCCAAGTACAAAAGTGTACCTGAGATTTTTAAAGATCAGAAATAGCATATTCTGATTTTTAATACAGATACAGAGAGGAATAAGGAAGAACATAGTAAGAGTCACTTCTTTAAGCATGCTTTGAATGCCTCAAATAATAATGACAGGCTTGTATTATGTGTGACTCTTCATTTCACATGATTCCACCCCCCATATTGATTCATCTACTTCATCTGGAGGAAATGAAAGAGGTTTAGATGATGGTGTACTAGAATCTGTGAGTTCGGAAATATCACATGAAAAATGTGAAGGTTGTGTGCATAAATCTACATATGATTATATTCATGTATGTGTTAATTACGTCCTAAGAAATGCGGATCAGACATATGAAAAACCATATGTACTGGGAGGAAAAAGCCTCAGGTGCATTCAGTGTATCAAACTGCAGGAATCTAACCTGGTCAGCTGTATGTTGGAGGGCACATGTGAATCAAGCCTTTAGTTTGTAGCAGAACGAAAGTGCATTTCACTGGTTTGGATTTGAAGGCCAAGGATAGAAAATCTATTTAGAAATACATTTGAATAATATATAAAGGAATTCAAATTGCATTTGTGTTTCCTGGAGGATTTCAGGCCACCATATCTGAGAGACTTTATTTATGAGGACACACAGAAGACAGAAAAGTTGCATTTGGAAAGATACAAAATAATGTCCTATAAGGAAGGAGTATGTCATTTTTTTTTAAGCAAAGAGCAAATATAGGAAAGTCACAGACGTGTAGAAATGTTGTTTGAATACTGGTGGGGGGCTTTGTGTGATGTGTACGAAGGTGTAGCTTTCTTGCCAATTACTTTTGAAAAGTCGGACCCAGATTGGAGGCAAAAAACTACAAGTACATTCATGAAGGGGTGCACCACTTTCCAGTTCAGCTGGAAACAGGTAAGGTGTCTGTCACTAGAGGTACTTCCTACTTAGCAAAAATATTATTTGGAGCTTTGGATGAATCTGACTCTCCCCTATTCTATGAATATTTCATTTTAATTTCCATAATCATCTGTAGCTCTTATAATTTAAACATAATCAGTGTTCTTAATAAGATATTTTTAAATGTCATGAGTTTTATACCCATATGATTTATGTAAATCTAGTTAAGAAGCTGTTTGTGTCTTGAAGTCAAGCATACTACACGTCTTTACCCTATACTAAAAGCAACAAACATTTTAATTATTGATACTAGTTCTGAAACAACAATGAAGACTAGTTTTTCAAATGGACAGAATTATGCCAAGCATTTTTTAGTTATGGTCATTGGAAAATGTGTGTATAAGGTGATAATATCTTGGGAGTACTGGAGAAAGTGGAAGGGAGGGACAAAGGGAGAGACTGAGTGAGCACGGGGCTCCACACCAATGATTATATATCCAGAAAAATGATTTCAAAGGATGAGTTGGAATAAGAGCTATTTTTCAATAAACAAAATGTAAGAGATTTTCTGCTAAGAGATGATCATTAAAGACAGTCATGTAGGAGCGAGGGAATAGTATTGAGAGAACGCGGAATGCAAATAGTGTTTCTTTTTCTGTTTCCTTCCTCAGGAAATGAAGAAATAAATCTACCTTTCTCACCAGCTGAAGAGTATGGAGTCCAGAGACAGAAAATACACTTTTTTTATAAAAAATATGGTAGACTAGTATTTTTTGGGAGGAAAAGTAGATTGGATCGGGGCAGGAACAGGCGTAGACAACAGTTTGTAGGGTTATGTAGTGATTTTTCCAAGAGAGGGAGAGGACCTGGCTGAGTGGAAAGACAAATGTTTGCACTGACCAGACTTGATGATGAAGGAGATGGAAAGTGTGAAGCCTGGCCAAGAGGCCAGCAAGAGCACCCATGCGAAGGCTGGTAATTTTTAGCATGATCCGTGGATCAAAATGGGGACAAGACCATTAGCTCATTTTTGAAACGTGATTACAAAATACACATGAGACATGCGGGTGAGGCAGTACAGTCAAGTCTGATGGTCTAACCAGCAGGCAGCTGAGTCAACTTGCTTTGGAGTCAAGTGCAATGATTTTGAACTCTAATCAACATAGCCCTCCCACTCTCTGAGGATTCTTGATGGCAGGGCTGCTGGGAGGGAGGGAGGCATGTAAATTGTTTTCTGCTCATCTCAGCTTCAATTCCTGCTTGCCCAGAATTAGTTCATTATACTGTCTCCTTGTGCTCACATGGTATCTGTTTTCTCTTCTACATTGTCTTAAGCAGAAAAAATAGTCTCACCAATAACAGTTACTTACATGAGGCATTTATTTAGCCAACTTGAAGTTCTGGTGAATTAGAGGAGTTAACATTACAGAAATTATGTTCCAACATTCTCATTGTCAGCCTTGCCAATATATTGTTCAGCTGTCTTCCTCCTCCTTCAAGATTTATATTTATTGTTTTCTGGGTCCTTTCTGTAGGTTCCTTAGGGAGAGTCTTCTACCTTGCCTGCACAGAAGTGTTTCCCTCTTTCTCAGACCTCAGTTTGTTCCGTACTTACGGTAACCTTCCTGCTCTGGGACCTAAGCCCTGCCTTTCTGCAGGTCGGGTCTTGCTGAGGCACTGACATGTCAGCCATTTCTCCCCTTCAATGGAGAAGAAAATCTCTGCGTTTTCCTACATCAAAAATACCACAGAAGCAGCAGCAATTATACTTTAAAGTAAATTTAACTCAACATTAAGTTTTGAGCTCAGGAAAGAGGTCTAGCTTGGGATAAAGCTTGGATTGGCAGCATGCAGACATCGAACAGGGGAGTGGCTGAAACAGTGGCGCTCCAAGCTCATGGTGGAGGGCGTAGGGAAGGGACAGTGAGTTTTCTGTTCACCTTGCCAAAGGGGAGACAGGGGAGCTCTGCGGACCCAAGCCACATTTGCTGGGAGGACTGCCTGGAGTGTGGGAGGATAAGTAGTAGCACACAGGTCCATGGTCCGATTTTGGTGAAGAACTATTGCCAAATAAAAGTCAGTGATGTATCAGCCACTATACTATTTCTGTGTCAGTGGAGGAAGAACGTTTTATGAAAGATTGTTTCTGGATATAAATTCAATTTAATTCAGTTTCTGTTATGCAGACTTTTTCTTAAAGAATTCAAGGAGCTATTGAATATTTATTAGGCACAAATAATCGTTACACCTCCATTTATGCTTACATAGTTTATAAATTGCAAGATATATGTTGCAATATTTGGGGCATCCAAACTGAAGTGTCATTCTCCAATGTCATTCAAGGCAGAATTTTGTCATATAACTGATTGCCTGTTCATCAAGATAACAAGTTTGCAAATGAAGAAAAGCAGCGTCTCTCTTGCTTTGGAGCCTGTCAAAGTGGCTGTACTGCAGTGGATGTTGTACTTTTTCTTTCATTTAATACATATAGATGCAGAAGGTTGGAAAAAGTGTAATATCGTAGAGAATAATATTAGTCTGGGCATTCCTTGTGTTTTGTGACCTCATTCTTGATGTTGATAGTCAGGTGCCATGTTGTGTGGTCCTGTAGCCTGACATTACTGGGAACAAGGATAGATAGAGTTTGAGTGCCAACATCAAGGCTGAATGGCCAGTTCAACTAATGTCCTTCACCATCGTCTGTTGGGAGGCCCCCATAGCATTGAATGTAGGGATGCAATGTCAGGCAGATTTCTGACCCAAATACTGATAGATCCCTGAAAAGCTCCATGTGGATATGGGCAACATGAATCTCAGATGCTTTCGTGTTTCATCACCCTCCACACAGAAGGGTCTGGTGGAACAAAAAAATGACAGAGTAATGTGACATGTGATCCAGGAATAACAGCTGGAACCCGTGGCCCAAGAAACTAGCTTGGCCTATGAGCCAGTAATCAAGACCCGTGCTAACCACCTTCATGGAAGGCAAAACCAAGGCTTCAACTTGATCAAGTGTAAGTGACTGTAAGCTATAGGCCTTAATGGAAGTGTATTCTGAATGGATCTTGAAGTTCGGTGATCTCAAAGGACTATGACTAGGAAGCAGTCATAGGCAAGCCCTATGAAAAGGTCTATTCATAAGGCCCTACTTATCTACACTGTGGTATCTCTGGGTGTGTGTTTGTGTTTCCTGATATTTTCATGGCATAGCAAATGCAGGAACCAGTAAGTGGGTGATGTTATTTGTGACAGAAGGTAAAGATCTGGAGCACCCAATGGTCCCAGGCCATTCTCTTGGGTTAAGTAGCTGGCTAAGAATCTGATTAAATATCTCCCCACATAACTCATGGCACATCAATGTACTGAGGCATTGCACATTTCTCCCTCATTTTTGAAATATTCTATTGCCATTGATACATCAACTTATTGTTTCCCCTTTCTCTTTGATCTAGTTACCAAGGGATGTTAACTGTAAAAATATTTTTGAGAAAATATATTCATGTTTAAGCATTAGAAATGCTACCTGACTTCCCACTTAAATTTTAATTAACATCCTAGCTAAAATAATTCTTCAGAATTAATATTTCTTATTTGATGTTACTGGTGTTGTGTCACTTGCCAAAATTTTCATGTTCTTTGTGCTAGTTCGATGCTTACAAGTCATCCCGTTTCACTGATATTTGGCTTTGTAATTTTTCTCTGCAAACCTGAAAAGCCCACATGCCTGGACAAGGACTTTTGACTGTAAATGAGATCATAGGCCGATCATTCTTGTTGTTCTTATGTTTTGTTCTGCTCCCTTTTCCTGTGGTGGTTAATGTATTTCCTTCGCTGGCCTCTGACACAGACACACACATGTACATGCACACACACACAGCCATGCTTTGATTCTTGACTTATTTTACCATATATTGATAGATGAGGTCAAAGAGTTTTCTTTTTATTATCTTATCATTTCCAGTTTTATGGAAATCAGAGTAAATCATTAATTTATTTTGATATTTTCTGTTCTAAGTTTTGCCATTGAACATAAGAAGTGTTGCAGTACCAAGATCAGGCCAGAGCCTATCTGACCTCCCAGGTATATGGGAAAGAGCATGGGGTTTTTGTTGTTGTTGAACAAACCTGGTTCTATTCTCTAGTCTTGACTGTATTTCTTATTAGTTGTATGGCCCCGGAAAAGAACGTATGGTCTCAAGTCATTGTCTTACCTGAGAAAATGCAAATCCTAATGCTTGCTTTGTGTATTTTGAAGAATAAGTTTGCAGAGTACAAGTGAAAGCATTTATAATTAATTTACATTGTGCTTAGGTGTCCATAGCCATTGCTTACACCCTTGTGCTGCTTTCTACTTAGAAAAACATCCATACACACTTCCCTCCAATTTGGGAGGATAAGATGTCTCTGGTGATTTGGAAGTTACCCCTCCATCAGTATCCCTGATTCCATCACCTCTCACTGTCTTCAGGGTTTTGTGCCACTCTTCCCCTTCTTTTATAGTTCCATCTCTCTCACCAGCTGCCCCATGCCTTTGCTACAGGCCTGAACTCTCATCCTGAGGGCAGTATTCCTCTCACTTTGTAATCTTTTCTTGATTTCTTTCTTTTTTTTTTTTTTTTCGATACTGGGGATCGAACTCAGGACCCTGCGCTTGCTAGGCAAGCGCTTATTCCACTGAGCTATATCCCCAGCCCTCTTTTCTTGATTTCTTTCCCCATCCAATATTATCCCTTATCACTAGCCTTCAATTCAGTTTGGAAAAATAGATTCCAAATTTGTTTTATCTTTTTTGTCCTCCTCATTCTGCCCTCTACCCACTATGATTTGGTTTTTACTGAAATGGAAAATGCCAGAGCAAATATCACCAGGGATCTTCCGTATTCTTTAAGGATAAATCTAAGTGTTGAAACAGATACAACTTTGAAGTTCAGAAGCTTAACCAAATAAAGTATATGTCTCATTCACCTAATAGTAAGTATTTGATCCTGACCAGGAAGTTTTGCCAGTCAGTGATATAGGGACCCAAATGCTTTTTGTCTTGTGGTTCTGTTTCTTCAACACATGGCTCCCAAGGGAAGGAGGATATCTTGATTTTTAACTATCTGTAAATGGTAAAAACACAGAGGATCAGGCATGGGAAATTTGTATGGATTTAAGGTGGGCCCTAAATCTAATTTGACTGATGTCTTTATAAGAAGAGGAAACTTTGGACACAGAAACAGATACACAGGGAGAATATCTTGCAGTAGTGAAGAGGTAGATTGGAGTGATAGGGCTGCAAGCTAAATTCCAGTAACTACCAGAAGCTAGGAAGAATCTTTCTGGAGAGGCTTCAAAGAACACGCCTTACTGATTTATGGGACTTTGTGATTACTGACCATTTGTCCTCTTCTGTAGGTTCTTCACATAGGCACATCTGGACTTAGCTGTTCCTTGGTTGTGAGCTTGGCCTTTTGTCCTTCTTGAACAGTATGAATTCTCTTAATGACTTCATCCTTTTGTGGTTTTACCTATAAGCAATGTATTTTACCTGTAAGCAATGTGTTTTACCTGTGACCTATGTTACTGATTCTAAAATCTAAGTCTCTATACCTAATCACTTATCTGAACTTCAGAACGGTACGTCTACATACCTGCTGGTGGCATCCTACAGATGCTAAAATTCAGGCCTCTCTTAAAGATACTTCTCAACTTTTCTAGGAATGTTTTTCCTTTTATATTCTCACAGTAATTGACTCTGTCTACTCACTGAAACCAGGGGTGGTTAGTGGTAATTACAAATTATTCTGGTTCTTTTCCAGTGCTACCTTCTAGATACTACTTTGAATTAGTTCCTTCAGCTTCTAACTGTCCACTGCCTAGTCCTATCTCTTTATTCCTCATTGGATTTTAGTTCAGTCTTGTGATAGTCTCATTCATGAATTTTACCTCCATGGAAACCATTATTCACCCTGGCTCCAGAATATTAAAACCAAAATGCTGGCTGTGCACAATTAGTCCCTGTTCGCTCATCAGTGAGTTTTCTTTATGTACTGATCCAAACTCCAAAGCAAGCCATGTAAGGCCATGGATAGCCTCCCTTTGGGACAATTGTTAGCCTCAGACCCACCTACCTACTGTGCTATACCTCAGGCTCTAGTCATAACAAGCAATTTTGCTTCTCTCAGTACAGTAGGATATTGCAAACTCCCCAGGCTTTTGCTCCCCAGATGACCCTCTCTGTTTTCTGCATATACTGTAGTTAATGCCTGTTATTCTTCAAGGAGAGGTAAGGATCTCTACTTAAGATAACATTGGGCTAAAACAAACAGTAGCCTCCTCTAAACTCTACTGACAATCTGTGGTTTCCATCATTGCACTTATAATGGTACACATAAGCTCTTATTTATGTGTCCCCTCCCAAGGACAGGTACTGCAAGGGCAGAGAAGGGTGCCCTAGTACCTGACACTATAGTTTCTAGAGCATTGTAGATATTAGATAAACATTTGTTAAGCAAAACTTAGCTACTTGCACACAATATAATTGCCTAAGTAGAGGTTTTGAGTCTGGACATGACCAAAGATAATGGCTCATCAGCCTTAAATCCACAAAGAGAAAAAGATATACTACTTCATAAAACCCTGTGAAAATTGCATTTTAGAATCATTAGAGGTGACATAAATAGAATATAAAATAGACAATGCCCTAAAATTTATCTGATTCTCTGGTTTGCATTGATTTAGGAAAAGAGAAGCAACAATATTTTGATGCTTCCTAGAACCTCAGACTTCAAAATCTGGTAATTTGCACTTATCCTCTTAAAATGCCATCATTGCATCTATTCTGGTCAACTGCACACCACCTGGACTTGACATTTAGGGAAGAGGCTATAGGAAGAGAAGGGACGAGCAAACACTGTTTTGGTGTTAAAAAAAAAGACAACAAATTACAAAGTCAGTCCAGCAAGAGATCAGGAGACAAAGAGAACAGAGCCTACCAAATAACTTAAAGCAATGATGTGCATTTTATTTAGCAATAAGCATGGCACTTGTGATTTGAAGTCTTTGTTATGAAAATTTCAAACATAGATAAATAGACTAGGAAAACAATCCATGACATCACCCAGCTTCAGCGGTTATGTGCTTTCGTGGATTCTTAATCATCAGTACATTCAGGCACTCCCCATTGTTTCTTCCTTTGGAAGTAAAATTGAAACTTTCATTTCACATATTCAGAAGCACAAGGCCAATATACCCATGATAAAAATATTTCCATTCTAAAATTAATAACATAAGTACACAGCATTAGATTTTTGTTACTTTATATTGTAGCAATATAGCCTATTTTTGTCTAGTCTCCTTAATAATCACATGGGAATAAACAGCCTGTTTGGCCCAGGAAGACAAAAACATTTTTTATCTAACCCTTTATAGATAAAGTTTGCCATCCACTTATTTAGACCATGAGCTTCTCTTATCAACTATGTAGCCTTAGACAAGTGACTTAGTCTCTCTAAAATTGGGTTTAATTGCCTGTACACAATGGAAGGCAAGTATAACACATGCAGTTGTTTTGAGGCTCAAAAGAGTAATTAATCTATGTAAAATGCTTAGAGCAGAGTTTGGCTCAGGATAAACAACATTAAGTGTAAGCTTTATCACCATTATCATTGGTGATGGTAGTGGTGGTATCGGGGTCACATAAACCAATGAGATTTAACTTGCATCTATGTCACTTAGGGTCTTTTAGAAGTAAGTCGTTCTGTCCTGACTCAGGACAGAAGATAATAGTTAAGATAATAATTGTGTTGCAGGAAGATAGTAGTCCCTTCCTTGTGAGAGTGTTGTAAGGAATGGAGATGACAAAGCCTTGGGACCTGGGAAGGTTTCCTGAAGCAGGGGCTATTGTTCCTAGTGTACTTCTGTAGTGTTTTTTTATTTGGAAGTCTCTTGGCAGGTGAATTCTTGGAGAGATCTGGCTGACAGTTACTCAAAAAGCTTCATGGGGTTAATTTGCTATAATGTAGAGTCAGAGGGCTCAGTTTTGAAAAGTCCAAGACCTTTAATTTTATTTCTCTAAGAACAAATTTTCCTCTCCTGAACAAGTTTCACATCATAAGACTAATTTTTAAACTTTTACTATTTAAACTAAAACTGTTGGAAAGACCTGGCACTTGCATCCTCAGACCAGGTATCACCATCCAGGGAGTAATGCTCTGTGGAGGTTTGCAAGTGAATTCTAAACAAGAGTCCTCTACTGAATCATTTGCATGTTGAATAGATAATGCATAAGAAGGCTCCATCCCTATGTCCCACCAGGCAGTGTGTCTTTGGATGGGTTGGGGGCTGGGATGGGATGTGCCAGCATTTCACTGAGTCTCCAAGTAAGATATGGGATTTATTGAAATTTTTTCTTTTCCTATGAGGATGTCATAAATCAAATTATGGTCTGAGTTGTAGAACTGTGGCAAGTCCAGGATACCCTAGGATAGGGAAGGTTAGTGGCTTGGGAGAACAACAAATCATGTCCTTCTTTTGAAGTTTAGTGTACAGGTTGACTCTGTTTTCTGAATTTTATAAGCCTTAAAACTCTGAATGGCAAGATATAACCAGAAAATGAAGTTAAAACCAGTGTTCATAAAATGAGAGAAAAGAGAAAGCTATTAGAAAACTTTCACATTTGTCTTTATCTGAGTAACCACTTTGGAGACAGCAATATAGAATACAACAACCACGGTTAAGTTTCTATCACTTTGTTTTGAAATTCTGTATCATGTTTATTGTTTTATGTTGTTTTGTTTATACCTTTCTCTTTGTTATATTGTTTTGTTATTTTCTCTTTAAAATTATAAAAAGAAATATAGATAGATAGATAGATAGCTGGAATAAGTGTAGTGCTGAAGTCTATTGGTTTATTAAAAGGCACAGAGAACAACTAATTTGAACACAGCAACATGCAATGTAACAACCATTGCTGGATTCCTACCATCTTGTTTAATGAAGCTCTGTATCGTTTTCTAATGTTGTTTTATTACTCACTATTTTCTTATAGTTGTTTGATCAATCTTGCATTCTTACATCTGGTAATCTGAGCAACTTTGTTGAAGATAACAGTGTATAGCATAACAACCATTGTTAATTCCTATCAGCTTCTTTTCAAATTCAGTATCATTTTTATTGTTTTTGTGTTGTTTTATTTTTGTCTTCATTGTCGATATTTTTTTCTTTTTAAGACTAAAAAACTAAAGCAAACATTTAACTCTTAAAATGAAATATTTATTTGGAATGAAAGCAAAGGATGCGCAGCATATCTTTGCAATAATTTGAACTTGTTTATAAAATCAAATGTGGGTGAGATAGGGTGATTGTGGGTTTTGATCTGCACTGTAGCTGATATAGTGCCAATCTTTAGCAACACTAAAATGTATTAAACATCTCCTCTCCTCCTCAGGTGAGTTGTTTGTGTCATTAGGATGTTGTTGGTAGGAACATTATAATAACTGATTTAATTTATGTTTGTAAAAAATCCTCAGTGGCCTTGTGCAGCACTGTAAATGGATTATAATACACACAGATACAATGACAAATAGCAAATACATCTTATATCAGTCACACTAACTGCCCATTTTCAACCAATCCCTTCTGGCTCAAATTTCAAATTCATTTTCTCCCACAATCACTAAATTTTGTGTGTCATGGGTTTCTCTAATCTTCCTATTGCTTATAATTCTTAAGATCACAAAGAATAGCATTTGCTCCATTATTGCCATCTGGAAACAATGTAGTCATCTTCAGTTATAAATATTCCCTGGAATATTATTATGCAGGGTAGAGAATTAGATCATTCAGTAGATGTTAGTGAGTATGCCAAGCACTGTGCTAGATTTAGCGAATACTGAAATAAATAAAACAGCCTTTACAGGCTTACTTTCTTGTGAGCAGAGGCAAGAGTGAAACCAAGTAAATAGTTAAATATAAAGTATTTTAGCTGATGAAAAGACTATGAGAAAAAAATGAAAGAGAAAAATAAGATAGGGATAGATGGGAAAGGATAAAGTCAGTTTTGCAGACAGGTAATAAGCACACATCCTAACCTAAGGGAGGAAGCATGCCACTGAAGGTATCTGGAGGAAAATATGTTCCACATAGCTGGAAAAGTAGGCTGAGAACCTCACCTTGGCCTGGCCAGTGTTTATCACATTTTGGTACTCAACTCCTGAACCCCAGAAAACTCAGCAGTCTCCCTGGTGAAACCAAGATAGTTGGTCGCTTTAGCATTGGTGAGAATGTGCCTAAAGTGTAAAAGCGGTAGCAAGCAGACAAGTGTGGCTGGCATGTGGTGTGTGCTCGAGCAACTCAAAGCCTAGCTTTGACTTGGCATGAGGTGGAGAGCTAGGGGAGGGGCTGGCATTTGAGCACCAAAAGCTAATGTCTCTTGCTTAGGCTCTAGGCAGACTTCTGTTTGGTGAGAGGAGAAGGGAGCAAAGCTACTTATACTGCCCCTGGGAAGCCCCAGGTTTGAGATAATAGAGGACTGGGCCAGAGGCAGGGTAGCCATGAAAGCGAGAAGTAGTGGAATTCAGAAAGACATTTTGGGTATGGAGAGAGATTGGGACTTGAGCTTTCATAGTTACACAAAGTTGAATATTGTCATTTCTTAGCACTGAGAAGAGTAGCTTTCTTTAAGGGGAAGACTAGGAAACGAGCTTGAGGTGCTGACTAGATATCCACTTGGTGATGTTCCACAGACCATTACATTTAGAAGTCTGGGGTTCAGAGTAGAGGGGAAGCCTAGGTGTTATGGGGGATCAAGGCAACGACAACTTCTTCAGTTCATGGCAGTGGTAGGTATTTCAGACTGCAACTGCTTTCTGTCAATATTTTCTTACAATTCTGCTTAAATTAATATGTCTAAAAATAGAGTGTGATAATAAATCCAACACTCTACAGCAGGTGTTGATTGGAATTAAATGCAGTGTAAGTGTAGGCTACCGTATGTTTGTTTTCCCACAATACTTTAATGAGTTTGTCTATTAGTTTAATGTAACAAATTTTTGAATAGCAAGAGAAGAGATGTTTGATTACACTATATTTTGTTCTTGAAGATTGCCTACAGGTACTGTTTGGTTGATTTAAAAGTGTTCTTTTACTAATTTTCAAAAAAAATCATTTTAAGTTATTCTGAATTGATTTTTGCTCTTGTAAGGTGGGAAAATAGGAAGTTAGGTGGAAATAAGTCTAGTGAAATATAATATTGAATTATAATAGTGAAATTGGATGTTCTCTTCCCTACACCTCCTCAATAGGCTCAGAGTTAAGCATTGTGGTATAAAGTCAGGCAGTTTCCAATGAATAAAAATTAAGGCCTAATGCTGTATGTTACCATGCTAGGGAGTAGCAACAGTAGAAAAAGTTACTTTAACTTTACATGAATAGAAAGGCAGGGACATTTGTGTTTTGGATCCAGAATACAGAGTAATCAAAGGCAAAGTACTTAATGTTGGTTGCATTTTGGAATCCTTTGAGGAGCTGTAAAAATACCTGAGAGCCACCCCCAATAATTATGATATAATTGGTCTGGAGTGTGACCTGAGCATCAGAAGTTTTAAAAATCTCTCAAAGCAATTTTGATGTGTAGTTAAAGCTGAAAACCTTTGTGTATAAATCTGATTCTAATAGAGTGATTTTTCTAGTTCATTTAAAAATAAATATCTTTAGTAAATTAATCAATAATTGAGGGCAAACAAGAAGCCAACTAAGTGTGATAGGGTCGTCTATATTTTTATGGGATCTGGTTGTGAGAGACATTTCTGTGGGTAACATGGCAAGTATTACCTGTATCCAGGTTCCATGCTGAATGATGAAGGTAGACATCCTTCTTTGCTCTTTGCCAATTCTATATACACATCAAAAAGACTTTTTGAATTTTTAAGGACATTTAGATTTCCACACACTTACATTTGTGGAAATTTTCTAATATTTAATGTTCTGGATTCCTCTTTTTTCATGAGTTTCTGCAACATTTATTTTCCCCTTTCATTTGTAACTAACATCAACCATACAAACAAGTATTTTATGGGGCAAATATTCTGATAATGTATTTATCCTTATGGTTATAAGAGTTTTAAATTTGCATGGTCAAAACTGAGTTAAGAACTTCTGAAAACCTAATAAGAATTGGGATGTTAATAATTCATCTAGGAAAATAATTGAGTTTTGAAATTAAAAACTGAATGAACAAACAGATCATACCAAGGAAAAAATTGTTAGATGATGAAATACATACTGTCTAGTTGTATCAGTTAGCTCCAGCTGTGTAACAAACTACCTTTAACTCAGTGGCATAAGATAATAAACGTTTCTCATGAGTCTACAGAGTTCAGCTGATGTTGGCTATGGTTAATTGGACCTTGGCTGGTTTCACCTCTGTGCTTTCAGGCTGACTCTGCTCCATGTGATTCTCATCCTCCTGCTGGGACCCATGGGTTAGCTCAGACATATCTTCCCGTATGATATTAGAAGCACAAGAGAGCAAATGGAAATACAAAAGGCCCCTTGAAATCTAGACTTGGCAGTGACATAGTTGCTTTTCTGCCTCATCCTGTTAGGCAAACCCCAAATCAAAGGGTGGGTAAGGTCAGACCCTTAACAGTGGGAGAGCACAGCAAAGTTACCTTACTGTGACCGTATTTGGAATCCACCATATAAGTTGATTATTTACTTTTCTAAAGTTATGTTGTTAGTTCTAGTATGATCAATGCATTAAACTTTGTTGCTTTACACATATTCTTACCTTATCCCTATATATTACATTTTCAATTCTTTCTCCTTTATATTAACTTATGTATTTAAAACTTTAAAAGAAAGTAGGGCTAGGATTACTGTTTGGCTAGTTTTTGTGTGCTTTATGTTTTAGTCACTTCCTCTTGAAATAACAGGGTTGATGCATATCTTATGATGGTTTATTCAGAGTAGCCTATAGCAGATTTGGGGGTATGAATTAGATTTCTATATATCAATGATTTGCCCTTTTTATCCATACTGTAAGTATATCTCATTAGATGGAAATATATTTTAAGCACAACTTCAAAAATACCTTGTAATTTCCTCAAACTTCTCCTAGAATACTAAGTACTGGTAATTTTACTAAGCTTGGTTATTATGACAGCCTATCTTTCTCTTTTATAATATAAAAAAATGTATAGTGCTCCAAATGGCTCCTTCTTTTGTCTAAGACAGATGGGATGCATGAAAATGGAATCTTGAAACATGGCTGTTAGTGTAAGCCCTGATAAATTCAGTAACAAACTATTGTTCAATTTTTGGATCACTGATTGTTAGTAGCATGGTGTTAAAACTGTTACTTGTCTTATTGGTCTACAGTTATTCTTCTGCGTGAAAAATGTTTTAGAGGAGGAGTTCACTTGAATATTTTGGGGTCTTCCATAGTTTTGTTAGGAGAAGATAGTATTCAGAGGGCTAGAGGTAAAGTGCTCGGGACGTGAAATCTTTGAGCAGAGATGAAAGGACATTAGGACAGCCCATCCGGCTAAGTCTCTTCACACAATCTGAAGGCTGTACTTTGGCATCCTGGCAAGGAATGTCTCTAACTTCCTTCTATAGGCAGGCTGAGGCTCCAGAAGTTCTTCAAGAATTGGCTAGTTTTTCCCATCCAGGATGTGTTGGTCTCCCAGTTGATTTTCTACAAGAGTAGTGGTAGTTGTTAAGGTAACAAAACCTGAAATCTCACTTGTTTCCTTTTTTAAATTTATTTTTATTACCACATGTTTTCCGTACATAATAATTACATCATGGGGAATTGGTACATGTTTGTAAGATATTTTAATTCTTTTTTCATTCCCTTCCCCTCCTCCAATAAATATGTGTTATTGCTATTTAGCTAGCAGATTGGGAAGCAAAGTAAAGGACCCAGGTGGGAGGTTTTTAATTGATCAGTCTTAGAAGCAGCATAGAGGAGAACATGCATATTGGTGAGTGGTAGCTGACTTCACCGTAACCATAGAAACTTGAGGGAGTACAAATATTGTAAATACCCAATGGGCAGAAGCGTCGCACTGTACTTGTAGAGGCAGGTATAGCGCAAAGAACAGTGGACTTCACAACTTGTAACATGAATTCTGATAGGGTTCTGCACTCATGAATGGTTGGGGTTTTGCTTCTCATTTCTTCACTTACAGTAATCCCAGCACACCAAAAGGCTGAGGCAGAAGGACCAGAAATTCAAGCCCATCCTGTGCAAGTTAGTAAGCCTTTGTCTTAAAACTAAACCAAACCAAAACAAAACAAATAGACTGGGGATGCAGCTCAGAGTAAAGACTCTGGGTTCAATCTCTAGTATCACCAAAAAAAAAAAAGACAGGAAAGAAAGAAAGAAAGAAAGACAGAAAGAAAGAAAGAAAGAAAGAAAGAAAGAAAGAAAGAAAGAAAGAAAGAAAGAAAGAAAAAAAAGAAAGGAAGAAGGAAGGAAGGAAGAAAGGAAGGAAGAAAAAAGCAAAGTCAGAGCTCTTAGGATGATTAGGAAAATCAAATGCACTGATGGTTGGGAAATTACTTTGGAAGTATGGAAATTTTGTCATAGTCTCCTGTCTTTTTCAGCATTAGGCAAAGCTTGTAAGGGCCTCTCTGTGATTCTTTCTCCAAATGGAAGCATTTCATTCCATTGATAAGAGAAGAACATCATTAGTCCCTTAGGGTGCTCTGCCTTCGGCAAGAAGTCGGATTCTGATATTGGCAGCCTTAAATATGATGCTGAGAAAGTTTGGATATAAATGTCACTTCAAGCTTTATTTTTTTCAATAAGATTAAAGATTTTTCCTTGTCTTTTACAAGATCTGTGATTATTTCCCTCCAGTAGTCTTACTATAACTTTCCTTCATTTAGTTCATACAGTTCCCACCAGTCATAAAATGATACACTGGAAATGAATTAAGATAAATAACATTCAGGAAAGATTCTAAATGTCTTCAACTGCCTATCTACAAAATGGTTGGATTCTCTTATTACAATATAAGAGAATAAAATGTGGAGAGTAGGTGATGAATTTTGACTATTCTTTTAGGTTCTGTCTTCATTTCCATATTCCTTTCCTTCTATTTTTTTTACCAGTGTGGAAGACTGGGTTTTAGTTTTATGTGACATAACAAAATAATCTACAACTTACACACTGAAGCATACTGAATTATGTGACTAAGTATACAAAATTCACATAATGTGATGGAGTACTAGGCTAGAAACCATGTAGCTTGGCTTACTGCCTGAGTGTGTGAACATGCTTATTTCCTCAAAACACCTCCACTTCTCTGTGAATACAAACTGAAAAGTAGTCTTAGAAGCTCTTTTAAGAAGCCATCTTTTAATTCTTTTAAAGCTTCAGTGAACATCTTAAGATATGTCTGAGGTCCATTTACATTAGTAATTAGTAATTTCTAGAAATGATTTAGTCTTGAAAGTACCAAGATTTTATTTGAAAGTCCATCTAAGTAAAGGCTTCAGAGCAGTAGTGATTTTGCAAATCTCGCCCCAGGGGACATTTTGAAATGTCTGGAGACAGTTTTCTTGTCACAACTGAGATGGGTGGAATGCTGCTGGCATCTAGTAGGTGGAGGCCACAGATCCAGCTTGCTAACTATCCTACAATGCTCAGGGCAGCCTATTCACCGCCATCAGTCCCGCCCTGCCAGGAGTTAGTCTTCAGATGTCAGTATATACTCAGTATTGCTGAGGCTGAGAATCTCTGAGACAGACAGAAGGTAGAGACTCAGACTCTGCAACTTTGTGCCATTGGCATGAGGACTACTTAGAGCTTAGCATCAATGAGAGGCATGAGAAACATGGAGAATAATGAGAAGGCAATTCTGAGAATCATGTCCTTGACTCTGATGACATTTAAGTCCCAAAGTTCTGGTATATTAGTAGAGAGTTGTGTCTGGTGAAAATACTGATATCTGGATCCCTCAGAAAGAATTTCCAACTGCAGAAGTATCCATGTGCTCATTATATGAAATATCATCTACTAGCTATGAACCACATGTACAGTTGCTTTTTTGCTTCAGTTTTATTAGTTGGTAGATTTTTCCCCTGAGTCTTTATAATGTCATTCTAATGAGGAATATTAGTTAGCATGCCAAATGCCACTGTCTTTTTTAAAAAGAATGTTCTTAAAAATACCTTTTTTAAATTTGTCTTGGATGAACTGCTTAATTGAGCCATGTGTCAAATCGTTTTCTATTCTCCTAAAAGTCTTTGACCATCTGGTTGATTCATAGATCCTGAAAACTATAACCAGTTTTTTGAATTTCCCTTAAGGAGTTGCCAGAGGGGAGAAAGTACAGAATAGTCCCAATAGTGTGGTTACGTACCTGGTGGTTTCAATGATTAGTGACAATGTCATTGATGGAAGAAATTAATTTTCAAGTTTATTTAATGATTGTTTACTCTTCCATTTGAGATATACAAATATATATATATATATATATATATATATATATACATACACACACAAATGTGATTTGTACATATGATTACATTCATATCTTGATATAGATGAGTAATGTATGGATAAAATAAGGTCTAACAATGGAGAAGTAATCAACATATTTTATTGTACCCACTTGTTCATCATTGCTTGTACAGGGTCACAGATTTGGAAATGAGTAGCCAAGGTAGAATATTCCTACTGGAGTCATCTCTGTAGTGTCTGTAGTTAATAGAGTTGTGCCAATGTGGATTTTCTGGTTTTCATACTGTAATATGTTTATGGAAAATTGAGTTATCATTCAGAAATTCTGGGTGAAGGATACAGAGTGACTCTGAATTATTTCTACAATTATTTTCATATCTAAAATGAAATGTAAGCAATGAAAAGTTAGGATGCTTTTCTTGCTTTCAACAGAAGTATCTGGTAAATAGCCTTGAAAAAAGAAGTATCTGGTAAATAGGCTTGTACTTTTGTTGGAAATTATAGCAGTACTCCCCTATGCACTAGGCAATTCTCACCCTTGGCTATAGAACACTAATAATATGTTGTATATATGTTAATTAGTGACAATTTTTTATAGAAATACTAACACCCTTTATTTAAACTTATTGGCATGTAACACAGAATAATGTAGAAATAGCAAGTCTATAGCCAGTGGATGTTCACAAATTGAACATGCTCTTGAAACAAGCACCCAGATCGTGAACCACAAGATGACTAACGCCCAGAGCTCCTCTCTCAACCCATTTGCGCCCTTTCCAGTCTCAACTGGCCTCACCTCTCTCAAGGGTAACAATAGCTTGACTTTTAGTATCTTATCACAGATTAGCATTGACTCTTTCTGACTCTGGCACGGTGAGACTGCATACAACTCCCACTTTTGCCTGGTGAATGGTATTGGATCATCCCCTGGTTCCATGACGGCTGAGTGCCGTACCGCTCCGGAGGCTCCCGTTTTCACGAAGTGTGCCAGAGGCCCCTGTTACATTCTGCTGCTCACCTGTGCCAGGTGAGGCAGACCAAAGCAGAGCTGAGGACCCCAGATCGTCTTTAGTGTTGTAAAATATTTGTGACTTTAGCTTGTTATTACACGATAAAAGTAATAGCTTTTATTCAGATAAAAGTGAGGGCTTTTCTGCATGGTGATCAAAAAGTCAGTATCGTAATTTTGAATGAGTTCCTTAGACAAGTATGTCTCAAAGTTTGTGACCAATAGGCTCCCCTGACAGTCTGTTAAAACTGCAGATTTTTATGCAGTATGACAGAAATTCAGTCACTTGAAGATTCTCCACTTCTTCCAAACTCGTTCTTGTGCTGAGGTTGAGCACATTTTGAGTGGCACTAATGTGGTTATTTTCTTGTTATTGGGGCACCAATGTGGGCTGGTTGATAACAGAGACTATGGAACTAGATTGCTGAGATAGAATCTTGATTTGCCATGTTCCTCTGGACTTTGAATACATTTCCCAACTTTTTCTGCCTCAGTTGACACATCTCTCTAATGGGGAAAAGTAAGGTTTTGTGAGAATTAAATAATATAACACATGGAAACTGCTTCAAAAAGTGCCTGTTGCATGGTAAGCAGTCAATAAATGTCATCATTATTATTCAGTGATTGGGCATAGGGAGTAATTTTTTGTCAGGAATCACGTTTAATTTACAGTCACATGGCCTCCCAAATATGTATGTGATTCTTTCTGAAAGTGTAAAGGGTAGAGTGTTGGTGCTTGCACTTAGGTGGGCATTGTGAAGTCACTGACTGTCCAGGTGGCTGCTGTAAAATATGGAGTCCAGGGAATAACATGATGGTGATTTGAAACCCTTAAGTGTAAAAGAGTGCAACCTGTGAAATCTGAGCAGCCCCTGGTGAAATGACTGTGGTGGTAGGATCCAAAATGACTTCCAGACTGGGAACTTTGCTTTACTTACAAAGTGATCTGAAACCTTTGAACTTTCACTTATTTGTGACATTGGTAACAATTTGTTACTAGTAATGACTAGCTAGTATGTGAGGAAATAACTGAAGGTGGAAAATAAATTCTGCAACCTGAGATAGCTTTTAAAGAAAATACAATTTTTGTGTAACATCATAGCTTAAGAAGAGAAAGATGTCTGCCATTTTAGTCGTTAGTGCTACTGTGATACCCACTCAGTCATTTAAGGAACGCCTGTTCCTACCCACTACCAATTTTAATCATGTTAATTCTAAATAAAGATGCTTTTGTGGGATAATATATTTTGTTTGGTTTTGTTTCACAGAATGAACTTCTTAAAGCATTAGAAAAGTGCCAAAAACCATGGAATTTTGGAAGCATTAACAAGTCAATATCAAAAGTTATTAAATAAAAAAGTTACTGTCCATTTTACTCAATTGTTGGTATTTTATATCTTCTGCCAAAATAAAGTATGATGTTTTTTGAAAGTTTTGGTAATGTAGGCTTTCAAATCAGATGCAGAGACACTAGAACTTTTCTGAAAGCATAAAAGTTGACATATATTATTTTCCAAATATAGATTGTTTCAGGATTAGAAAATGAAAATGACATAAATAATACTCTATGAAAATGTAGTATATACTCATATGCTATGCCAAGATGATGACACCATTTTAGTTTGTTGAAGCTTCTGGTTCTTTGCAGTGTCTCATTAGTAGGGGTGATATTTTGGTAGAAGCACACTACACCATATAGTGCCAGTTATTAAGAATATTTTTCCTGTTTTTCTCTTTAAGTGCCTAGGCTCTGCTGAGAACATAAAAGTCTGTATGTGTCTCTTTTATGCATCTGTATAAGGAAGTCTTTTGGAAGGATTGTCCTCTTTGTACTGAATGTGCATCTCTACATATAAAAACTGCATACGATTCACTTTGCCTCCTTGACCAAAATGTGTCTATTTTTTGTCACTCTCAACTTTGTTCACTACCACAAAGATGAAAACATTCACATTTTGCTATGCTGGTCTGTGAAAGCTTCCATGTCCTCATTGTGGAATACAATGATGTCACATGTTTTCTTTCCTGTGTTTACTCACTCTCTCCATCATTTACTGTTTCATTCTTTTGAGAAATGTTATGGATCTTTCAAGCACAGGAAAAGGAGCCTGCTAGGAATGGGGATTGTGGGGCCACTTTTCCATGGGCCTGGGGACTCCAAATTACCTCTAGGATGTACTTCTTAAGATCAAAAAAATTGAGGTGTTCACTTTGACCAATGAAAAACTAAATGAGAACTAAAATCAGGCACAAATTCAGGTTTTAAGGAGTCAGAAGGTTTACTCTGAGCAAATGCATCTTCATTCTTAGCTTCTGTAGAAAAGAGATAGTGCTAATAGAACAATAAAGCCAAGAAACAGCATGATTGAGTTTTGTGGTTTTATGTAAGCAGCCGAGTAATCCATCGAATGCAGCTGCCTTTTTTATTTTCCCACACTGAGGGTTATTTTGGAGAGTTGCTAGAATGAGGAAGCTAGGAGTGAGAGGAGCCCAGCTCGTGGTTGTTCTGCCTTCAGTGCTGAGCATTGTGCTTGCTCCTCTTGGGACATAAAGATGGGCTTTGCTTTTCTGCAGATGAAACATGTACATAAATAACCATAGCCTAAAATAGGATGTAGAGGGGCTGGGGATATAGCTCAGCAGAATAAGTGCCTGCCTACCAAAGTAGGATGCATTTCCTTTTTTAGGGGCCAGTAAGACATGGTGTTAATGAAACTTGGAAGAGGTAAGATTATCACCAGTTGAGGAAATATGAGCTTTCATGGCGAAGGTAACACTTCAGTATGACTTTGATTTATAGGTGACATTTAAAGGTGTGGCAATGCAGTGAAATGGAATTCGAAGCAGAAGACTTGATACAAACCCTGGAAGGAGGCTGTGTACAGGACAGTTCTGTGACAGAGATGTAGGGACAAAACAGATGACGGGCACAGGAAAGGGTTCTGTGTCCTGCCACCATAGACAGTGGGCAGGGCTCTGTGGAATTTTTGTTTTTATTGGGTGTCTGATGGGGAACCCATGAAAAATCTTGAGTTGAGAGTGACAGGACCTTTGAGGGAGATTGAAGGATAGTATTAGGTAACCTGGAGATCAGACTAGTTTAGACTCTCACTTTATACATCAGTAAACTGGGTTCCAGAAAAGGCAGCAGTTTGGCAAGACCACAATGCAAAGTAGGGTGTCAGTGTAGGTCCCCAAACACCAGGCAATTTCCCTTCCTTGCTACCAAGACATCATAGGTCAGGATCATTCTGTAGGCGTATAACTTAGTTCACAAAAATGATGTCCCTTCCTACATCCAGCAGCTGCAGAGGGGTAAAATAAGTATTTAATGGTTAGCTAAAACCTTGGAAATTTATCTGACCATGGCATCAGTTTTGAAGCGCTTTTTTAGCATAAAGTAACACTGTTGACTAGAAATATGTGAGGCACATTAGAAATGTAAACTTTTCTAGTAGCTTCATAAAAAGACTTTAAAAAGTTAAATTAATTTTAGCAGCATATTTTATTTAACTCCCTAGATCCAAAGTGTTAGCATTTCAACATGTCATTGGAGAGAAGAAAAAAATCTTTTTTTTTTTTTTTTTTTTTTACCCTTCTGGGTTCTCTGCTGAGGCCCCTGTAACAACAGACAAATTAAGGAGAGAAAAACATACAAATATATTTATGTTTTAGGTGATACAGAAATCTTCACAAGGAAGTGAAGACCCAAACAGCAGAGGTAGACAATTACATAATGAATTGGACAAAGAGTAATAAATTATGAAAACATGACAAGACAAAGGGGCTTGAGCTTTGGCAGTTCATGGTGGAAAAGTAATTAGGAAGATAAGAGTTATTTTAAAAAGATTTGTTTGTATAGATTTTTCTCCGCCTTCACTTCCCGTCTCTGGTGATAAGACTTACTTTCTGTCTGGTACAGGGCTGATACTTTTCACACTGGAGTTTTATCTTCTGCTTCTGGAAGAAAAGGGGGGTGATCACAGTGCCTTTCTTGAACCTGCTGGCTTATTTAAGTGCTTTTACCTCAAAATACCCCTTTTGCCAAAGTGGCATACTTTGAATTACATCATTAAGTTAATAACAAATTCTGGTGCGGCTGCAGAGAAAGAGGAACCCTTCTACACTGTTGGTGAGAACGTATACTAGTTCGACCACTATGGAAATCAGCGTGGAGATTCCTCAGTTAACTAAAACTAGAAGTTCTATTTGACCCAGCTACTCCCCGTCTAGATCTCTTTCTGAGTCAAAGTCCTTGGGTTACAGTGATCTATGCATACTCATGTTTATTAGCAGCATGACTCATAGCTAAATCTTCAAAATAGTATGTAGACCCATCAACAAATGAATGCATAAAGAAAATGTGGTATTTATACACAATGGAGTAGTATTGTGCTATGAAGAAAGATAAAAAGGAGTCATTGTAGGAAGATGTATGCACTTTGATACTGTAAAATTAAGTGAGTAAATCATTCAAGCTTAAATATTAGATGGCTACTTCTATAGACAAACTGAAAATATAAGTAAAGAGCAAAATAAAAGATAATAAAAGTCGGGAGAGGTTTTTCAAATCGGAACGGGATCAAGAGATGGAGGGAGTGGAAGGAAAGGGAGGGAAAGGGGATGAAAAATAATTGGCATATGTTATGCACATATACCAACTCCCTGTACGTAATGTAATCATTATGCAGTGCAAACATGTACTAATACAAAATGAAAGTGAAAAACAAATTTTATCTCTGTGACTCCTAGAAAAAAATTTTAAAAAATATGTATTTGTCTTGGAAGATGGTGTCTTTTCTCAATACATTTTTCCATCTAAAATTCAGAGCTCAATAGTAACAAAGATTCGAAAAACTTACTAACCCTGTTCTTTGACAGGAAATGATTTTTTTCTGGTTCCCGTTTGGTTTTCACTCACTTCAGCTGCTTCTTTTGGTCACAGATGCTTCCAGCCACCTGTTCTCTGAATATATTTCCCAACTGGTTTCTCCATTTGTTTTGATATTGAGCAAAGCAGATTCCATCCATCACTTATTCTGCTCACTCATTTATTAAACCCATACAGGCTGAAAAGGTTTGTCACAAGTGGCTTTTCCAAATCTAACTTCAAAATAGTTCCTTGATGGGTCCATTCTACAGATTGAAGGGAAAAATGGAGGCAAAAGGAAGATGTGTAATTCTGAGAGGAGCTGAGCAAGGAGACGAGGCAGTGGTGCAGGAGGGCTTTAATGTGTCTTGGTTTTCCTATTAGTCAGAGGTCTTGGTTTTCCTATTAGTCAGAGGCCTTGGTACAGCACACGCTTTCAGGCCCAGCTCACAACTGCTGGTTAACCTACAGATGTAGGCATGCTGAGGATCCCAGCTGCAAGCATCTGGGCTTCTTCTTCTTCTTTTTTTTTTTTCTTTGTACTGGGAATCAAAGCATCTGGGATTTTGAAAGAGCAGTATTTCCTCTGGTCTACGTTCCCATGGGGCAGACTGGAAGTGCTGGGAGGTGGTGTCCCCGGTAGCAGTCCTCAGCTAATGACAGAGGAATTTAGAGAGTAAATTCCCCAACTCCCTTTCTCTCCAGTGGAGCAATTCTGAAGCATGTTCTATGCGGTCTCCCACAAGCCTTAGCAGGACTGAGATTCAGTTTCCCACAGCAGGCCTTTGCTTATTTACTTTCCTTTTAATGCCTTCCCTCCACTGTCTCTTTTCTCTGCCCTAAAGGAGCTCCCTCTCTTCTCCCAAAGAAACTATCTTCACTCTGCTCATTGCCTAAGATTAGCCTCCAGGGAAGTCAGTCTAAGATGTCTGCCCTTGCTAGCAGTGCTTAAAAGTCAGCTGTGTGTGTAACTACTGTAATGGATATGATGTGGTCCTTGCTGAAAGGCCCCACTGTAACATTTAGAATTGAATGCCTTTTCTCTTAATTCTGTCTTTTGCCAGCATGACCCAAGGATGAGCACAACATTCTTCTTGGTAGACCCAACCCTCTCCTTTGGCTATGTAGCCTCTACTTTACTGTCATCTCTGGCTCGTGACAGCACAATATTTGTGATCTTCCCACAGACTTGGGCACAATAGGCTTCCTAGGCTGTGCTCCTTCTAGGCAAGAACGGTGTCTGCTTTCAGGTAGCACAGTGCTTTTTAGGCTTTCAGAAGGGGTGACCTTGGCCTTTGTCTCATAGAGACCTCTTAGTATTGGGTGAATATTAGCCATGCTGAACAGATTGCTTTTGAGCTAACTGAGCCAAATTCCCTTGGGAGTGAGGCAGGGGACACCACACATTACACCTCCCCAACATCAAGGCTTTGTTCTGGACCTCAGCCCTCCAATTTACCTTGTGAGATACAACTCATCCTATCATGCTGGTGGATTTCACTGTAGCACATCTCACATCTTAACATCCTCAGGAGTCAAATATCCAACTATTCTTTGTTCCAAAAGGGCCCCATGCTTCCCTATGCAGCCTGCACAGTCAGCAGAGGAGTGTGGCTGCCCAAGGCATGGACCCTGAACAGAAACAGGCTTCCTGGACTCAAACTCCAACTCTCTGTGTGTCTCTGTTTTTTTTATTTATGAATGGGGATGACAATATAACCTCAGTGTATACATCTGTTGGGAAGATTAAATGAGTTTATACATGAAAATGCGCAGAACATTGGGCACAATGATGGTTCATTATCTACTAAGTTTGTGGACTCATGAATGTACGCGCAGACACAGTTGAATCTCAGACACAGCAGCTCATAGCCTGGTAGTAAAAATGGACTTTTATTGGTCACTTCAAGACATAAATTTAAGAAACTTGAGGCCCAGACCCAGGTGAAAGGGTGAGAATTAATACCTTGCTCAAGCTTCTCCATCAGGCATGGGGCTGAAGGCCCCTAGTGCTTTTAATTATTTTAAATACTGGAGAAAAGCCTGAACTTTTAGGTAAAAGTTGAGTTTTAGTATGTAATTGTATTAGTTTCTTTTCTGTCATTGCTGGGACAAAATACCCAATACCCAAATGAAAAAGGGAAAGGTTTATTTAGCTCACAATTTGTAGAGGTTTTAGTCGATAATCAGCTTGCTCCCAGGCAGGGTGGCAGGGCTGAGGGGCAACAGTTCATGGTTGCAGAAGACAGAAAAAGCAACATGAGCAAAGCAGAGCAAGCCCTTTTTCCTCTCTTGTGTGCAGGCTACCCAGCATAGCCCAGGTGTAGCGCTTACATCCTTAACCTCAGCACTAGACAATAGACCAATCATAAGCTCTAGATTCAGCTGCCTCTGAAAAGCCCAATCCTCCATGACCACATGAGATTTTGGAGGCACATCCAGACACAAACCAGAGCAGTAATAGTAATATACTTGTCATCTTTCTTTCACTATAATTGTAAAACATAATGTCTAATGTTTTTATGGATAGTAGTGTATGCAAAGGTAAAAAAAATATCTTGGACTCACAGAAAGTGGCATATGGTAGGTCAAAGCAAATCTTCACTTGAATACTACTTTTAAATCAACCCTATTTTGTTGTTTTGGATGCATAGAGATATTTGAACTGCCCTGGACTGGGCTTGGGAAGGTTCATGCATGTAGTATAGTTCAACAACATTAGGGTGCCTTCTGCAAAACTGGAGATAATGAGGTCATCCCTGGGCAAGGTGCACTCTAGTTAGAGCTCTTTCCATGGTCTATATCAGCTTTCCCTTGGCAGGGCCACACAGACTTTGAGATTAATTAGTAGGAGGCAAATGGGTGCTGAGTATCAAGGTTAGTCCTATGCTGAGAAAGGCCAGAAATTTCCAAGCAAGTCAGTGTTCATACCTATACTATTCACAGCCATTAGCTACAAGTGGCTATTGGATTTAAATAAAACTTAATTAAAATTGAATGCAATTAAAAGCTCGGTTCCTGAGTTACACTAGCCACATTTCAAATGCTCAATAGCTGTCACTGCAGAAAGTTCCATTGGGCAGTATTGGTCTATACTGTATTAAAAGCTTGTTTCAGATTATTGGCTTTGTGCTTTCCCAGAAGCAAAATCTTAAATTACAGACCCCTCAGTGAAGACTCAGTCTTCAAATCCTGTTCTGCTACGGGCAAAGCTGCCCTTGCAAAGATCCATCTGGTCTGTGAGGACCGAGTGGGGAGAAGGCCAAGTGGAGAACCTGGTGGGTGGACCTGATTGAATGGAAAGATAAGAACGATTTGCAATTAGTTGCATAGCTATTTCTAAGAGTGTTTTTTAAGTTCTTGAGATCAGTTTGTTCTTGTGGGAAAATTAAGCATCTCTTCAGAAATCTTGTTTGTGTCCCTGAAGTGAGGAATACAGACCTCATAGTACAGAGACATTTTAGCTAAGAGAGGTCAACCAGCAACACATATTAAATTGGTGGGCTCTTAATTAATGAAGTTTTAGTACAACTATCATTTTCTCTAACAAATGTTTTATTTGAGTTATGTTTTCAGAGTACAAATTGCCTGGAACTAAAATATGACATTAGATTTCTCTATAACTATGTGAACCATCTTCTTTTGCTCTTTGCTAAAATTTATTCTCCCATTGATTTAATAGATTGCTGAAAGGAAATGATGAATTATGCCCTAGAAAGCCTACAAGCTCACATTGACATTTTTATGGTTTTAAGACTTTTGTTCTTTTTTAACATAAATTTAGACAACTATGAAAAAAATCATGTTTGGATGGACACAAATGATTAGAAACCTGTATGGCATGGGTAGTTGAAGAAGTCTTTTTTGACATTGATTGTATCAGTACAGATTTCCCAAACTGTGTACTGAACTACCCAAGCCAGGGTGTCATGAACTGTGAGAAAAGGTCTTTAGAGAAAAATAATCCTACAGGCAAGAGATGGGGTCAACACTGCACCTGAACCCAATAAAAGTTCTGCAAGAAATGAGTCTGTGGAAGATGGTCATGTGTAGTACTTCTCACTATCTTTTTGTTGTTGTTTTACATCAACCCTATTTGCAGTTGTGTTTGTTTGGGTGAATAGCTATTATGATGGAACAGTATGTTTGTGTTAGTTCTTGAAACTCTGGGGAAATATAATAAGGGCTTTAACAGGAATGAATTGACTTCTCTCCTGTTTACCAGCTTGCCCTTAAGTAGGAAGCCTTAGCTTAGAACCTTTGTTTTGTGTACACCATTTCTTCTGCCATGTATGGTGATGACAAATTACCTTGCCACCCCACCCTTCATCCACTCCTTCTCTCTGCTCAACTGCTTCAACCCCAAGCTCCCAACATTCTCCAAGTAGGGTCTGGCTGAGTGAGTTCTTAGGACAAGAGGACTTCCTTTTTTAATTTGACCAAACTTGGGGAGAAATGTGTTGGACACAGTTAAGACCTGGGTTGCAGACAAGACCATGCTTTCTGAAAAGTTTATAGGAAAGGGTGGAGAAAGCCAAATAGCCACACACACACACACATGGATACACACACTCAAACACACACACACACACACACACACACACACACCACTAGCCACATACCATTAGCTTCTAGGGTACAGTTTCAGTTTATAGCAGTAGGTCTGGATCAGTTTGTACTTGCTGGGGAGCCCTTCCTCATGTTTAAGGTTTCTGAGCATGTGCAGTAGCTATAATGCATCTACTAACTTCAACTCACCACCCTAACCCTTTACAATGTGTGGAAAGACAGATTCATGCAGCTATGTGCTATGTGACATTTCATCTTACTGGACTTAGCTAAACTTTCCTGGCTGTCAGAAACTCTAAAGGCAACTTAGGGAAAAACCCCTTGAGACAGCCTGTTTTCTAATTGTGGTTCTTCCTCTCAGGATCTACAGGAAACTAGCACATTTAAAAATTCCTCTATGAATCAGTTTTATTTTCTGTAAAATGGGGTAAATAATATGATCCATACCATGGAAACACTCTAAAAGTTAGTTTATGTAAAGCATTCAGAAACATGCCAGGTATGTAGTAAATGATCAGTAAGGCTACCAGCTATTATTATTTTAAGCTTGACTTGTTATCAGTGTGTTATACAACTCTTCCAGTTTGGTATCCTCTGTAAACTTGATCAGATATGTATCTTATGTCTCCATACAAATCATAAAAACATACAGTGAAAGCAAACCATCTATCACTCATGGTTCTTTCCCCAGGGTAGAGGAAGGATCTCCATTTTGGAACACTTGCCTTGCATGCATGAGTCCCTATGTAACATCTCCAGCACAGCAAAATAAATAAGACCTATTTATTGCACAGCACCTTCTGAGCATGGTCGTTCTTTCAGTTAAAAATGATCTCAATGTATTCTTTCAAATACACATGGCTCCATCTTCTTGTCAAGGAGGATGTTTTTTCAAATGTTACCTTTATAACAAACACCAACATCAGCTCTCAAAATTTTTGTTCAGTGGTTCTTTTTTTTTTTTTTTTTTTTTTTTTTTTTTTTTTTTTTTTTTTTTTTTTTTTTTTTTTTTGCGGTACTGGGGATTGAACTCAGGACCCAGCGCTTGCTAGGCAGGCGCTTATTCCACTGAGCTATATCCCCAGCCCTATTCAGTGGTTCTTATGGTGAGGCAGCATTGACTATCAGAATCATCTTGGAATATCTTGGGACAATGTTATCACTTCATCATTTTATGTTTTAAGCCATGGTACAAGAGATTAAGACATAGAAAGAATGAGATTAACAAACACATAGAAATGAGCATGATACAATGGGGAAACTCAGGAAGGTAATTTATGTGTGTGGATGAATGTGTGCATGCGTGTGCATGCATGTAGCTTGGATGTTTCATATAAGCAGGGACAGGAACAGGAGTAGAGCAAATTGGAGAGGGTAGAGGGAGCTCCAGTTATGCATAACAGGAGGTCAGGCTAAATTGTTCTTTAGGCTGTTGGTGGCCCAAATCTTTGAAGCAAGGAATCATCTTGTCCAATTCTGGAGAGATATTGTAGAAAACCATCTGAATAGAAGTTTTTATTTGTCTACCCTATGGCATTTTAGTCTGCTGTACTTCTTATAGGAGTCTGTCATTCCTCACTGAAAATGCCAGGTGGATCTGAGGACTGGAAGCACTTCAAAAAGTTAAGTGCAAACCATCATATGTACTCACATTTGGGACAATTCTGAGGATAAACAAATCTGACAGAGGAATTTCCTGGTTTGGCCTTCATAGGCAATAGTAGTGTACATAGATAAACACATTTAAAGTTTTCCATTTGGCCACGCATCTTGTGACAGACCCCATTTCTACTAAACTGGCTCTTTGCAGGGAACATTTGCCTCACTTCATTATTGGTTCTTTTCATTTATGTACATGAGAAAAATGCATTTTGTATACACGTAAGTGCCTAGTAAAGAAGACAATATAGCTAGGGTGAAACTTTAATGTATTTTGAAGGGTACCACATGCATGCATGCACACACACACACACACACACACGGAACTGTCTATACTCAGACTTCCAACTGTCCTTGGCAGATAAATTTGGAGGTGATTTGCATTCTAGAAGGATTCTGGGTTTTGTGCAAAAATCTTTCCATCACTTTCCTCTTAATCTTGGACCCAGCATATATAAAATTACTCATTGTAAATGCAACCCAGTTTTCTCATCTATAATATGAACAGGGGCCCCATTATGATATGAATGGTTTCGGCCAGTGCACAGTTGGCCCAGGAAATGAAGCACTGAATTACATGATCTGAAAGATCCCTTTGAATTCTATCCTTTCTACGGTGCCTTAATGAGATTTATAAAGCATATACTTAAGCTTTTGAGCAAGCTTCATGGATTATAGTATCATTTGTGATTGGCAGAACTTTGGGATACTCACAAGAAGCCTTCTGCTTTTTTTCTATTTTTACTTTTGAGAGGTTTCTTTTGGTTTTAACTTTGAAAAATTGCTTATGGAGTTTTATCTTGTGATAGACTTTGGGGAATGTGTCACTCTGTAATCACTGTGTAGAGTGAGTAAGTCAGGAAGCTAAAGCATGTGGGCATTTAAGGAACTCAACTGCATGACATTTTGATGTCCTCTAAAGAATGAAGTAAAAGCCCATTGATTTTTTTCTTATAGTAAATGCAGAAAATGATGGAGCTATTTGATACATTGCCCAGGTGGAGTGTGCCTGGCCTTCAAGAACCTTCTGATTGCATGGCAATCACTCCCTCTGGAGGCATCTGTTCTGACTTGGCCCAAGTTGAGAACACTTGACTCACTTTCATCTCTTATTTCTATTGATTCACAGCTGAAGCAGCATGCGAGAGGAAGTTCACCCCATTCATTTAGCAATTCCATATTTGTCATTACCCAGTGTCCTATGTGTTCTCCACACATCTAGGTGCTAGGGACACAGTTATGAATGACAAGGTAAGACCACAGATTTCTCTTCAAAAGATGATTGTGTTGAGGGTGGAGGAACTGGGCTAGGTCAAGTAAATAGCAATTTTAAAGTTAAACAAAAGAATAGTGTAATATGGAACCTTTGAGAGAAGCAGTTAGCCAGGTCCTGTGAGTCAGTAGGCTTCCTTCCTTCTCAGTGCAACTAGTGACAAAGGTAAATCCCAAATCCCAAGAAGGAGTTGTGCTCAACAATGGGGCTCTTGGGAGTTAGGGGTAGGGTTAGCCTCCCAGATGAAGAAAAGACTGAGCAAGGGATGTCAGGAATAGGAGACAAAGGTGACCATGGCCCATTTGGGAGCCTTGTCAGAATGCAGAGGTTGACAGCAGTAAGAAGCAAGGCTGGAGGCCAATCAGGATTTGGTATGCATGTTATGAAGTCTGGATATTACTGGGCTAGAAAAGGAATGCCATTAGGGGGCCTTTAAAATAGAAAATACCCTTATTAGATTTGGCTTCAAGTCTTGGGAGAAGCAGATTCAATGTTCAGTTTGTTGAGTCATTGGACGGACGTGTTGATGATCTAAGTTCTTTGGTATGAAGAGGTCAAAAAGATAGGTTAAAGAACTTCTAAAGACATGTATATGGATGGATATGTAAAGATAATACTTCACTGGTAAATAATGATAAGTATTACATCATTTCATATACTTTAGCTGCTAGTGAGGAGTATCCAATGAATGTGACTGGTAACAAATCAAGGCCTTTACTATCCCTAGTATTAGAGGTGTGGATGTCAGTAGTGGTGATGCTCAGTGATGTCAGGGCTCTGGCTTCTCTGCAGGGCATTTATCTTCCCCAGCGGTATAGATGTGGACTCCCATTAAAAAGCATTCCCATCTGTGTTGATATGCCAAGTCAGACAGAAGGGGGTGGGCTTCTCCTCCCTTCTCTCTCTTCTCATTGAATTTAATCTTTTCTTCACTTCCCTTGAGGCTTCTTCTAGCATCTCTTTGCCCATGATGAAGTCAAATTCTCATGGCAGGAGAGAAAGTATTACTGTGACCGATTTAGACTCTTTATGACACACAACCTGACTATAATGCCACTCAAACCCTGAACAAAATCCAAGTTCTGTGGACATGGAAGAAAGGGAATCTGGCAACTCCAACGGAGTATTCCAAAACTATTCCCATGCTCGACCAGAGGAGTGGGAGTGCCTCATGAAGGAGGTGCTATTAAAAGCCTAAGAGAAAATCTTGCCTGCCCCTCTCTAAAACAGCTAGCTTCTCCATCCAAATTGTTCTTTAACAGTGGTCCTTGGGCATCTTGGCTGGGGTTTTGGTGTGCTGACCTTAGGTGACTATGATACTGTAGAGATGTAATAAGTTTTCCTGCTACCCAAAAGAACAGGAAAGCTGCACCACCCTGGAAAAATTATACTGCCCATTTTCCAAGCTTAGCATTTCAGTTGTGTGTAGAACATCCATGCTTTGTTCCTTTACAATGTCTCTTTGCCAAGATGTAGCAATTCCAGTTTATTCCAGAGCAGTCTTATTTTGTAGAATATGCTATACTTTATCTTTAGACTTGTATTAGTTTCTAACAGGATTGAATAATTGAACAGTACTTGTCCCTCCTTTTCCAATTTTTAAAAATTTTAATAGTACATGTTTTCAGTACATAATGATGATATTCATCGTAGGGAGTTGGTTCATATATATAACATCTGAATTCTTTTTATGCTTCCCTCCTCCATCTCCTCCCTCTCTTTTGTCCCTCCACTTAAAAAGAGGGGTTTGATTATTTGCTTATTATTTATTAAAAAATTTCATTCACACATACTGAAATCTTGGCTAGCCCTGGATCTTGGTAAAAGGTTGGATGCATGGACACTGGCCAATGCAGCACAGGTTTTCTGGCTTTTACATCAAGAGGTGTGGTCTGTGACCATGGGGCCTGTGGAGCTAATCCCGGGTTGCTGCCTCCCAGGTGTGTTGTTGGGAGATGCACTGATTCGGTTCAGTGGAGCAGAGCCTGAAAACTGGTATTTTTATATTGTGGTCTATTTCTTTTCCGTTTCCAGAGTAGACCAGTTGGATAGGAGAGTCAGTGATTTGCTCTTTATTGCAGCTTTTTAATGTTTTCATGATGTTCTTATTTCTAGACCTGTGCTGCTCTATACCTGGGTCACTAGCCCACATGTAGCTGTTGAAATGAGAATTTGATTAACAACCCTAAAATTCCATTCCCCTGTTGCACTAGCTCCATTTTCAAGACCCACCCATAGGTAGTGACCAGCACCTTGGACACCGCAGAGAGAATACATTCCTTCTCACTGGAAAAAGTGCTGTTCCAGTTGCTTGCCAGTCTTGCCTCTTTAAACTACTCTGTCTGTGCATGTAAACTGGAGAAGGTGAAGGCTGTTTCTGACCTGACCCATGATAGCTTCCAAGCCTATACTTCACGTTGAAACAGAAGAAAAGAAAAGCCTCAGAAGTTAAGAAGCCTCAGTTTCATACTGAGCGAGCCCTAGGCCTTCTTTCAGGTGTGGGACCCTTAGGCTCAGACCCAGCTGTGACATCCAGATAAGTAGAGTGCTTCCTGAGTGGGTTCTAAAAGCAGTCTGCACAGTGGGTTCTTTGGAAGGAAACCCTGCTACTAGCTTGGATGCTGCAGAATGATGAGGCAGGAATAAATGCCAGGACACATTTTGGGCAATTTTGTCTTTTTTTTTTTTATTTTATTTTAGAAACATAAAAGTACAAAAACATATTGACAAACAGACACCCATTATCATAGAAAATAGTACAAT
>PVLD010020426.1:0-33941 GCA_004027595.1 Dinomys branickii
GTGCTACTGGGGATTGGATTTAGGACCTTCACGCTGAGCTACATACTCCACCCCCCACCCTCTCTTTTTGAATCTAAGTTGCTAACTTGCCCAAGCTGAGCTTCAACTTGTGATCCTCTTGCCTCAGCAAACAAGGGTTCTAGGACTATACAGGTGTGTGCCAAACCCAGCTTGATCATATTTTTAAAAGCACTTTTAAAAAGTAAGATCCTAGGAAAGATCTCTGGTACAGTAAGCCAAGCCTAGCCTTTTTAATAGATTTTTAAAAATTGATTAGCTCATGTTTGCATTATGTAATTATTACATTCATCATGGGGAGTTGGAACATAGACACAACACATATTCCTTCTCCTTCTGCTTCCCCTCTTAATGCATATTTTAATGAGCCTTATCTGTTTATATTTTAATCATGTTTATGAATAGTGCATTTTACATTTCTAGATTGAAGTTACTCAATGTCAGCTCTGTTTTGCTGAACTCCAGTTACTTAACTGGTAATTTTGTCAATATTGTTTGTAATTTGTAGAGTTATTATGATCACCATCTACTTTTGACTAATTGTAAAACAACTTAGATTCCTCATAACTATGTTTTCCAGTGGAATGTATAACAGACTGTTTACAAGAAAAACTTAGAGGTAATTATAATTTTCATGAAGCAGTGTAGGTTAATGAACACCTTTGATTGTCAGTTTAATTTAATTCCTTTTTATTATAAAATGACTTTATGTAGCTTCCCTTTTGATAGTTTGTTGTACTATAGGAATACTTCCAGAATGTTATTTTGAAGGTGGCAGACACAAAATGTATTTTTCCAACAAGTACATGCATGAAACTAGAACAGTTTATTCAGGTTGTAAAACAACACCAGAGAAACTTGAGCTTTGGCTTTCAGCTCACATTGAAACTGATAATGTGTGTAGAGGAAGAAACACTAATTACTGATCATCTCTTTAGAATTCATTAATATTATCAGGCTCAAGTGTGAGTTGTTCAGTATATATGTTAGATTTAAACAAACAAGAACTAAATGAAATGGGAATAATGACTTCCTTGTGCTGTTTAGTTTCAGTGGCTAACTACTGTAGTTGTCAGTAGTATGCATAGATCTTTTTAATTGGCTTTTGTGTTCTCCACGTTTTTGTTACAAAGCACTACGAGGAGAAAAGGGATCAGGCTGCTTTCAGGTGGACTAAGGTGCACCTCGTGCTCTAGTTGCTTCCCTAGCGCCCCAGTTTATTTACATATTGTATAATCCAGACTGGATTGGCCCGTTTGGTAGGTTCCCCATGAACTTCAGAGCTAAGTAAATGTGCGATAACATTGTAAATGGTATTAGAAGTTAAACAGTCCTTGGGGAGCGATGTCCAAGGGACCGCTGTTATCAGATGCCCTGGGATTGCCTCCTTTAGGGCTTTTTCTGTTTTCTCTACTCAACAGGAACCGAATGGGGAGCTCTAGTGAGGCCTGCTCAGCCAACTCCTCCTTCTACATGATATGCAGTGCCCTGTCTGATACTAAAAACATCTGATACTGAAAGTAGATGGCCACTGTGTCCAAAGAACAGCACCAGTAGGTCCGTTTTCATCTGGTAGTGCCCACTGTGAAGACAGAGGCGGCTGCACAAGTTCTGCTTTCTTCTTACTTAATGTATAAGGAGAGGACATTTCCATGTGCTTTGTGATGACAACTGTGTTCCCCAGCTGTGCGCGTACTGGGTTTGCAGAAGCATTGCTGCCCACCTGTCCACCCTAATGAGAGGAGTATCATGTCTCCTGTGTGAGTGCTGAGCCTGCTGGTTGTGTGTCCTGGTCTGTGTTGGGCTGATGCTGACTTACCCAGTTATCATCAGACCACCCAGAGAGGTTGATATGAAAGGCTTTTCTTTAATTCTTCTCTACATGAGGACTTTCTGAGCTTTTTCAGCGTCCCACTGCCAAAGGGAATCTGCTAAACAAAAGTCATGATGATGAACTCCTACCTGTGATCTTGTCTATAGATTATTTACCTGCTCCAACCCCAGGGCTCCTTGATTCAGACACCAGGGAGCTACCTAGAAGCTCTCAATTTAAGATCAAAGTGCTTTTCCCGGACAAATGACTCAGTTTGAACTGTCTTAAAAGAGTCTCTCATTTCTGCAGGTCAGAAGGTTAGTCGTCTTGACGTTTAGCATCGTTGGTTTATAATAATGTTAGAGAGTAGAAGAGGAAATGGCTAAAACTATGTGGCTTTATGCAGATGTTCTAACTTAATGTAAATCTGTTAAAGATAGAAGAACCTTTGGATAAATAGGCTTACCACTTACTAGTCTAGTCTGAAATAATAAAGGAGAGAGTAATCCTATATAGATGGCATCAGTTTAAAAAATGAAAATTTTAGAACCAGGAAGTTTATCAATTTACATTCTTCTGTTTCTGATTCTTTATTTTTCTTATATTATTTTTCCTGTTTTAAATTTGCTTTTATTTTACTTTAAGATCAAAACTACTTTTTCCCCCTAAGTTTTTATTTTTGAACCAAAGGTTAAAACCTCTACATTTGTAGAATTACCATCTTCTCAGTGGTTAATTGATGAATTTTAGCGACCTTTCAAGGACAAAATGGAAAATGAAATTAGGGTTAGGATAAGGAACTGAACTTGGATATTTTAAAAATAGCTGGGGCAGCCACAGCAACAAAAAGCGGAGGAATAACTGGCAGCACATACTCTTTTTCCTGTAAGTTCCTTTTCCCCAAACCCTTGCCTCATGCTAAAAAAAAAAAAGTTTTCTTGCAAGTTGTTTTTTCTCAGAATCCGGCTGCTTGCTGTTAAGAATTTTTTTTTTCATGTGCCAAAGTTTTGTTTTTCATGTGACCTCTGTAGCAATTTGGAGCTCACTGAACAGGCACTTTAAAAAAGTACACTGGTAAATATTATTGGTGGTAAACCAAAAGGAATACTTAATAAGGACTTCTTATACAATTTATTTACAGTGTCTATAAGACTCCAAATGCATTAGGTAAGGTTTCTACAGATAGATGATGTTGAAGTTACCTAGAAAAAGACCAATTCTAATCAAAGTATGAGTGTTTTTTTCTTACTAACATTGAAAAAATCACGTTTCAGTTCCTAGCCAGTCTTACCCCTGACAATGTGTATTTTAAAATTTCTCTATCAGGCTAACATAAAGTGATACTCCTGAGATAGAATGCCCATGGAGCTATCACTGTTTCCTTGGGAGTAGCTAAGCCAGGAGGTGAAAATTCAGATTTGTTTTGAGGGACATTTTGTGCCATGAAAAAATAACCCACTTCAGATGTAAAGAATATTGAAGTAGCAGGTGATATATTATTCATCCTTTTTAAGAAATGATTTCAGAAATGCTGGTAACATCTTGCTTAGCCAGCTCACCAACTGATTTCCTGGGAAGATTTCACTGCACTTGTTTACTCTGTAAGCCTTAAGGTGGCCTTTGACCAAAAGCAATAAAATGTTACCTGACTTGACATATCAGTCAGGATTCCCAGCGACGCCAGCAACAGAAATCTTGGCTAATTTAATCAGAAAAGAGTTAATTAAGGATATTAGGTCATTCACAGTCTCTCTGGGAAAGCTGAGAACCTGTCTTGGAGACCTGTCAACCAGGAGGTGTGCTGCTGGGCTGGTCCAGGGAATGTATCGCAGCTGTCTCGTGGGCTGTGACCGTAAGCCACACACCTTGCATTACCAACACCAGTGACACGAGAGTGCCACTGCTATGATGTCTGGAGAATGCATTCACTGGGCCCACCTCTGAAGGGTTTTCCTCTTGTAGCTATTTGAGATTGAAAACGTGGAGTGGATTTCTTTCATAGCACCAGTTCACCTGACCATGTGCCTGCATTTTGGTTGGAAGGGTGTTTGAGAAAGCAATTATCTGCAATTCTCGGCTTTTGTAGTAGTAAGGTGCGTGATTTTGCAAACATTGGAAGGGCAGCCCCAAAGAATCGTGTACGTGCATTATATATGGCATGTTGAAGGTAGAGATAGAAGGATTTAAAAAATGCATACAAAAGCTACCATCTTCAATGCTTAGCATAAAACATCTACTAATACTGAGAGCAGAAATGTCATGCAAAATCCATACTTTCTCAGCATTCTCATAACAGCAGCATCCACATACTTGATAAGAGCAGATACTCTGTTAAGGAGATGTTAATGTGCTGGATAGTTTTTTGTTGTTGTTTTTTAATCTCCAGTTGACATACTGACTTTGCAAAGGAGACATTATTGCTCTCATTTTTACAGGTAAGAGAACTGATACTCAAAGTAATTACCAAAAATACCATGGCTCAAATATGGTGGTGCTCAGATTAAACTCGTGTAGGTTTGTTCACATCAAAAATCTCTGTTCTTGTTATCCTAATACGTACCCCCTCACATGAAATCTCGTGAGAGAGCACGAGATGACCTCGTTGATTTAAACCAGAAAATTGTGAGGGCATTTCTATATCATTTTCCTTAATAACCCATAATTTACCATTTGTCATGAGTTGGGGTAGCTTGCTTGGCCCAGGAAAATGACTTGGGTCAGGATTCCTAAAACCTGAGTCTTTAGGTACTTTGGGCATGAAGTTCTCTGGGAGGAGTTTGTAGAGGAAGAGGTGATGATGCTTAATAGAACACTAGGTTAAGGGCTGGGTCAGAAAGGGAGGAACTAGCAAAGGGTTGAGTGATTTTTCTTTGGAAGGAGGATAACCAGCATAGAGACGCATTAGGGGAGACCTAAGAGCACAGTTTAAGAAGAGTGTGATCAAGAGCCAGGTGCTTCAGGAATTAAAAGAGGAGAAGGTGAGAAATAGGTCCTGGATTGAACTGACCAAGCAGGGGTTATGGTGGCCTTAAGTGATCTGAAATTGTAGGCAATGACTCTTTCCCTTCTGTGTAAATGTGCCAAGAAGTACATGATAGAAATACCATACTATTCTGGGTTTGCTTACTCAGGGGACACAGGCAATGTTGTGTTTACATTTTTAGATCTTTTTCTTAGTGCAGCTTTTAGTTCCTTTTTTACTATACTTTGGTTTTGGTCTTTGGGGCCACATCTTTGGTGAGTGAACAGTCTAGATGGGCAGGGGTATTTGCTCTATTCCATTCTCATCTGTTGCTTTAGAACTCATCATCTCTCAACCATAACAGATCTGTTATTTTATATCTGTCCGCACTGAAGCCAATCTGCCACTTCCCTTCCTACGCAGGTGGCCTTGTGAAATCTCCCATCTATTTATACTGTTTGCCTTTTTTTTTTTTTCAAATCAAAAGAGTCTAACTTTATCTTAGGGCATCATTGTAATTAAACTTCAGAAAGGACAGTCATTAAATTTTTACTATTTACAGTTTGTAATTTCTCCTTTTTTGAAAGAACTATTTGAGAGTATTGGACCAAAGTGTAAAAGTGTACAGTTAGCCCCTCTATGTCCATAGGTTTTGTATGTTTTGATTCAACCAATCACAGATCAGAAATACTAAAAATATGTTACATCTTTGCTGAACATGGATAGACTTTTTTTTCTTTTCTGAACAAGGGCTTTTTTTCTTGTCATTGTTCCCTAAATGGTGCAGTATAATAATTTCATAAAACATTTACAAGGTGATTAGAAGTATATGGGTGGTGTGGGTAGGTTCTCTAGAAATGCTACCTCATTTTATATAAGCAACTTGAACATCTATGATTTTGTGAGTAAGGGAAACTCCTAGAACAATTCACCCCAGAGGGATGACTCTAGTTGCAAACAGGAAGGGATTGCTAAATGGATTATAGAAACCTGTGGAGGAAATTAGACATTGGAACATATTTTAACGTCTACATGGGTTAGACGTCCAGAGTAGAGTCCATCTTGGATGGACCCTGAGCAGGTCACCTTTTCCTGATTTTAGGTGCAAGCTCATCTTGTGTGTCTGGATCCCAACCTTACTTCTTCTCCTAATCACTCTACTCGTGTAGGGTTTGGATCTGGAGTGTACCTCAAAGGCACATGGGTTTAAGACTTAAATCTCTGATTGTTGGAGTTACTGGGGCATAGTGGGAACTTTAGGAGACGGGCCTAGTCGGGAGAGATGTATCTGAAAGCTTCATTTTCGCCCTGGGCCCCCCCCCCCGTACTTCCTGACCACCATGAAATGACCAGCTTTTCTCCCCTTCACCCCTCCACCATGGTGCTCTGTCTCAGCACAGACCCAGAAACAATGCTCTGTCTCAGCTCAGCCAGCCAGCCATGGACTGAAACCTTGAGCCAAAATAAATCTCTCCCTCTTCAGGCTGAGTTTTCCGAGCTGTTTGCAAGAGCGATGGAAAGGTGACCGGCACATCCCCTTCCAGTCCTTTCTCATCACCGGCAGCCTCACCATTTGCTTTTCGTTTCCCTTGACCCAGCATCGACACCACCCACTTCTTTTCAGCACTAGCTCACCCCTGTAAAAAGAGGTGAAAGAGGAGTGGGCTAAAAGATCTCCTTGCATCCACTTTTTGGTTGCTCGTTTCTGTTCCTCATCTCCTCTCACGCCAGTGATGAAATGGGTGCAGATGGAGGAAGTGGGAGGGGGAGATGATATGTAACGTTTCTAATGTTCTTCTTCTGCCCGTCATGCTCCTTTCCCTTCCCTAACCACCCTCACTCTTTTCTCGTTAGCATTTTTCCTCCTGTTGTACTGTAAGCTTACAAATCATGTTGTCAATGGCCTTGGTGGATCCCTCGATGCCTGGAACACGACCTGTCACTTAGCACGCACTCACAGTATGCTTGCTTGGGGCTGAGGGTGTAGCTCTGTGTTAGTGTATGTGTTCAGCATGCAGGAGGCCTGGGGTTTGGTCCTCAGCACCACTGCTGGGGGTAGGGGGAGCTTTCCTGGTGAATGAGAAAGGAACAGAAGGAGAATCTAGGGAGTGAGCCATCATTTTTCTCCGTATCATTCTTAAGAACTTGAGCCTGCCTGATTCCTCACGCTCATATCCCACCATCTGTAACTTCTAAGGGGCCTGCCTCCTGTGCAGGAACATGGAGCCAGTCCCCACAGTGGGGTGCTGAGTGCATGCTCACATGGGGAGTCTTTTCTGTGTGGTGGCTGTGTATATCAGACAGATATACTTAAGAAAGCTTTTGTGGGCTGGCCAAAGCAGTGACCCACACTCTACACCCTTGGTTCTATAGGAAAATGCGTTCTGAGTTCTGATGAATGTACTTCCAGACAAACTTTGGGATGACAACCTTTCCATTATATGCCATTATATGTTCTCCCATTCAGGCTTTTATTCATTACTAATATATAAATGGACAATGGACCATTTATTTGCAGAAGGACCAAAGTCAGAAGTCTTTTCTTCTGGGATTATTATTACATTAAAATGAATTTCATTCATCCAACAAACATTGGTAGTTTATTTTGAATGTATTTATAGAGTGCCTGGCACATGCTGGGCTTTACAGGGAGAATTCACATGTGAAGAAAAGAGGGACTCTGTCCTGGAGAGGTCATGGGCAGATTTCCATTTAAGTAAAACTTGAACCCATATAGCAAAGTCACTTCCAGTTTTGCAATTCAGTAATTCTTTGATTTTTTTGAGTTGCTGTACTCATTTGCCCATTTTCCTAGTCCTATGTGGTTCTGTTATTAAATGCATTTTTAGATAATAATAGAGAAAACATTGACATTCTTTTTGTTTTGCTACATGTTCTCTTTAATTGAAGGATTACTCAGTGACGTTTAAGTATATAAAATGAACTAATTTTAGATGTGTTTTTAAAAATGTGTATCTCTATCAGTTTACAACAGTAAAACTACCACCCACATCAACATATTGAAGAAAAATCTAACATATGAATGCCAGGTAGTCTCTTCAATGTGAAATATCTTGTAATGTCCTTATTTCTGCATAATAAAAAATGTTGCTCTTTATTTCTATGACCTAAAGAGTTTCTATTACCTCTAAACACGTTTAACCTTTGTTTTATACAGATGTATCTTGGGTCAGAGATAGATTTTTAAAACTTGATTTGGACCCTATTAATTGGGAATTAAACCAGTTTATAAGTATAATTCATGTTTATCCCTGCCAGTGTTTTCTGTGCAAATTTTAATGCTTCTTTGATGTTTTTATTTTGCTACTTTTTCTTGGTTTTTCACTTCCTTTTCAATTTCAGAAGCTTGTAATGTACATATTCTATTTTTGTCCACAACTCAGTGGCAAATTAACTTATATAAACTATAGTGCAGTGATTACTGGTTTTCCCAATCCAATATTTAAATTATATCCCTCCCTCTCCAAATAGTGCTTTCGAGATTTTCTCTTTACATTATCAGTATTGCTAGTGTGTGTGTTTTTTTTAAGGGAACTAAAACAATACCATTTTCAAGTTTTGTCAGATGAACATTTAGAATGTCTTTACTATACTTGTCCTTGCCTGTACTTTTAGCTGGCATAATATTACATGACAAAAACAAGACTTTATTTATTTGCCCAGTACATTGACTATTTGGAATGCACTTTGATAGTTTAAAATTACATAAATTGAAAACTTTAGATCTACCTTACAAATCTATTTGGCCTTTAGGTTTATTATCCTATTTGTAAAAATTTTATTTTATTTATTTATTTATTTTTTTGGGGGGGCAGTACTGGGGATCGAACTCAGGACCCTGTGCTTGCTAGGCAGGTGCTTATTCCACTGAGCTATATCCCCAGCCCCCCCCTTTTTTTAATCTGTAAAAATTTTAGACATCATTAGTTTTAACCAGTTTTAATAATTACCATTAAATCTTTCATATACTGTAATTGTCTCCCTACACTTTTTACTTTTTCTTTGATTCTAAAGTCCAAGAAATCTTCCATTTGCTCTAATAACACTGCTTTACAATTAAGTACAAACTGCTAGTAAACTCATAAAATGTTGATCACTTTTTAGCTTGTCTATGGAGACTTGTGTATCTATTTCAGGAAGAGGCATTTTCTCCGTTACTTGCTCTGTTCTTTTTTTTTCCTGAACCACAGTATTATCACCTTTTCAATGGCCCTTTTTGCAGTGGGCTCCAAATACGTGATCAACCCAAGTGCCAAAGTTAAAGAGCACTCAAGACAGCCTCCATCACTTCATCTCTGTATGCTTCGTGTATGGGCTTCAATGTTGACATTCTTGAGCAACAGTCACAGTAACACCACGTTTATAGCTTTTAAGTAGTTTACATTTGACCTTGTTATTAAGGATGCAAAACCCAGGAACAAGCAATTTTATTTTATTCTAGATTTTTGTGATGAAAAGAGTCATACCTTTAAAGAAATTGACATAAAGACAGAGTGATGGAGCTTGACTTTAAAAGTATTTTGTTGTTTGTTTGTTTGGTACTAGGAATTGAACTCATGACCTTGCACTTACCAGGCAGGTGCTTGTGCCACTGAGCTATGTCCCCTGCTAAAAGTGTATTTTGCAAGGATAATATATACGGATATTTTCTTAGTTACTTTTCTCTCACTGCTGAGACAAAATACCTGACATGCAAAATTAAAGGGAAAGGTTTATTTAGCTCACATTTTGTAGAGATTTCAGTCCATAATTTGCTAGCTCCAAGGCAGGATGGCATGGCAGACAGGCATTACAGAGGAGAAACAATTAATGGTGGGCAGAAGGTAGCAAAGCAAGCAAGGGACAAGACAATCCTACCAGGATTAGGGATTAGGGCAGTGCCAAACCAGTCAGTGGACTGATTTAGTAATCACTTACCCTTAATCCTAGTATTGCACCATAAATAACACACACTGTAGATTCAGCCTCCTCTGAAAAAGCCCCACCTGTGATCACATGAAGCTTTGGGGAGGACATCTAAACATAAACTGTGACAGGTATTTAGAACATAGTTTTTTTTTCAGAGCTGAGGAATAGGCCCAGGGTCTCTGCACTGAGCTACATCCCTAGCCCTCACTTTCATTTATTTTGGGACAGGGTCTTGCTGTGTTGCCCAGGCAGGTCTCAAGCTTGTACCTTTGTCTGAGATTATAGGTATGCACTACCATGCCTTACTTTTTTTGAAATGATTTTCCGTAGTTTTCCAATTTTTTACAGCAGTTGTTATTCCTTCATTACTTTAATCACACATATATACACATACACATGCACACCATACAGTATTTCTTCTGCTAAGTACAGAAACATCCCAGTGGAATGTTTCTTTCTCAAGATCAATTAGCCATAATTCCCTCCCTCAATCTATCTTAATATAATATTTAATAAATAAGATCTAGTTGGAGGTGGAATGTGGGTAGTCTATATGTTTATAGTTTGTTCATTCTGGGTATAAAATATTATTTAGAATTCCCTGCAGTGAAACACAAGCCATTTTGGGGGGAGCTTTCTAAATTTTGAATTGGGTTGTGTAGAAATTTTCATTTTCTGCCATCAAACTTGGAAAAGTTATCTAATTATTAATTTCAAATCTGTTGTGAACCACAAACATAGTTACATGTGGATCTCTTTTGTTTTTAGTTAAAATATGTAATTCAATTAATGTATTAACTGCTTCTGGCAGGTAAAGTAATGGCTGCTTCCTTGCGAGACCTGGAGATAAACAGTTACTGTCCAGCTTGGAGAATTCCATTCACTTTCTACACATAGTCATCCCTGAGTCAGTACTGAAACTTGAATTTGAAAGTATGTTTTAGAGTATTTTTTTTCTTCTCTACCATAACTACTAATGAACCAAATATTTTGCCTCTTGTTAATCATTTTAGCAGTTTCTTTTAAGGTAAAAAACCGATCTTCAACTAGAATCTGGAACCTCATAATTATGGAAAATTGAAAACCTAGTGGAAAAAACAGTCCATAAATTTTTCAATAATTTGCCTCTGTGATTCTTTAAGTATTGTTTACTGTTCTGTTTAATACAGAATGATAACTTACAGAGATATATGCAGCAGTATTTCTGTTGCCCAAAAAATAACTCATTATAAAGTCAACAAATCTTAATTTACAAAAACAAACTTGATGCATGTTAATTTGTTTAATATTTTCTGCTTTACCATTTGTTATGGCTTGTGCTTAGATGTCCACCCAAAGCCTCAGGTGGTAAGAGTTTGGGCTTTTTCAGAGGTGGCTGGATCTGGAGTGTGTGATGCTGAGATTAATTCACAGTGCAATCAATGCTACAGTCAAGGGCACTAATTTTAAGGATGTGAATGCTACCCACCATAAGTAGCTCGGATAAGACATGGGGGACAGAAACAGCTGTGGTCATCCCTGCTCACTGTCTTACCTTTTTCCTACCACAAGCTGTTTCTCCTCTGCAGTGCCTGTCTGTCAGGCCTAATTTGCCCTAAGGCCAGCCAATTATGGACTGAAACCTCTACAAACTGTGAGCTAAAGAAGGCTTTCCCCTTTAATATTGGGTGCCAGGTATTTTTTTCTCAGTAATAAGGGAAAAGTAACTGAGACACCATTATAGAAAATAAAAGTAGAGTCACTTTCATAAGTGCAATGAAAAGTTGTTTTTAAGTTTCTGTTTTAGGAAAAAAAAATCACATTATGTAATGAATCAAAGTTAAAATGTGAGAAATGCTTTTATTCATGACTCACAAAATAACTACACGATAAAGAATATTTTCACTTATTGCAAAGAAGGTAAACATTTAGAAAGTTAAGACCAATAAACCACAGGCCTACACATTGGGGGATATTGTCCTGCCATTTGTTTCTCCTGTATGTACAGATTGTCCTAATTGGTAGGAGGTTGGTCTTTTTACGTGCAGTCCTCTATGATCGTTTTACTTTCATCTGCTTTTACTCTTAAATTGAGCACTTAATTAAACTAGACTTGTAATCCTTGGATGAGTCAAGTTTTGCTTATGCTTGATGTTTTTCCCTTAAGTTCACTGTATGTGGCAAAGCATAACAAAAATTTAAGTGTGAAGAGTATAGCTCAGTCATTGAGTTCAACCAGGCAAGAGTTTTAGCACATGCATAAAAGGCAAATAAGACCCAGAAAGGAAAGGGAACTTTCAACATTCTAGTCTTTCAGTCTTTCTTAGAGGAAGTTGGGATAAATTAAATACCAACGTGAGACCTATCGTGTATAATTAAGAACAGATAAATGAACCAGATAATGCAAAACAAATCAGTATCTAAAAATCTAGCCTTTCTCATACAGCCTCAGAAAACATACACAATAAAACACAGCCTCCAGTTTTCCAGAAGTGCCCATCACTTCCGTTTGTTGGGCATCTGAAATGAATAGACACTTCTCAGATGAAGAAGTAGAAACAGCAAATAAATATATGAAAAAAATGTTCAGCATCACTGGTCATTCGCGAGATGCAACACTGAGATTCCATCTGACTCCAGAAAGAGTGGCTAATATCAAGAAGTCAACTAATAATAAATGCTGGCAGGTCCATGGAGAAAATGGAAACCTTTTTCACTGATGGTAGACTTGTAGACTGGTGCAACCATTGTAAAAATCAGTGTGAAGATTCCTCACAAAACTAGGAATTTGTGATTTAAATTTCTAGTCTAGAAATTTAGAAATTTCATTTCATTTGATGCAGCTGTTCCCCTTGCTATCTTCCAAGAGCTACATACTGTGTTCAAGGACAGACTAAACTCATAGTGAAACCATGTCTCAGAAAAATAAAAACAAAACAACAAAACACAAAACCTCCTCGAAAAGCAAAAAAAACAAAAAAACAAAAATCAAATAAAAAGATAGCAGATTCTTTTTTTTTTTTTTAATCCCCTAGAAAAAATTTAAAACAATAAATTTACTCTTTAAAGTTTCATCCTGAGCCAGGCTTGGTGGAAGAGGCCTATATGTAATTTTAGTACTCTGACAGATTGAAGCAGGAGGATCAAAATTTTGACCCAATCCTGGGCAATTTAATGAGACCATATCTCAAAAAAAAAATTTATAAAGGGCTGAGGATGTAGCCCAATGCAAAGGCCTTGTTTTCAATTCCTACTACTGCAAAACAAAACAGAAAAGTTTCACCATGCTGTTCTCTGTCCTGTATATGTGGTATTCTCTATACGTAGTTACTGTGTATTTCTAGTGAGTGATATGTGTGCATCACTAGCCTAGGTATTCATATACTATATAAACCTAGATATTATAATAAATTAATTTTATTTATATCTAATGGTTGTCTTGAGATAAATCACTGTATATGTATGTATTTCGTTCTTTTATAATGTAAAATTCGTTGGATTTTTAATATATTTACAGAATTATGCAACTGTTACGCCTAATTCCAGATCATTTCCATCACTCCAAAAAAGAAACTTCAAGTCATTAGTAGTCACTTCCTATGTCTTCCTAAGCCTCCTATTACCAGCCTCTGGGAACTGCTACCCTCCTCCGTTTCTATGGGTTGCCCATTCTGGATATTTCATATGATAAAATTATGTATCATGTGGTTCTCTATTTTGCTTCTTCATCTGACATAATCCTTCTAAGATTCATGGGAGTTGTGATTTGTCTCACAACTTCATTCCTTGTTGCTGAATAATGTCCCATTGTAGAGCTATATCAGTTTGTCTGTCCCAAATGAACTAAATTTATTTTTTAATTGCATGGTCCTCAGACTCCTCTTTATTTTTCCCAGGCTCATTTCTCTTACCTCTCTGTCTGCATCCCGTGTCTTTAATGGTTGAGTTTTTATTTTACTGTTTTCTTCTTGGGGGACTAGCTCAAATGGTACTGACACAGGGGAAATATAACTCCCAACCTGCTAGATGTCAGACATTTGGAGTTCGTGTCCCCTGAGATAAAAGAATGAATTCCAAAGGACAAAGAAGGTTAAGAATAGAAAAGGTTTATTGAGGAGTAGGAATAGCTCCTGAAAGACAGGAGAAGTTCCAAGTGGATTGCCACCTAGGCCCTTTGTCAGTGGTAATTTATACAGCAGAGTCACAGTGTGGATATAATGTGAATGTCTTAGGTACATTTTTCTCATTCAAAGAAGAAAGGTTTATTGTAGCTCACAGTTTGTAGGGGTTTTAGTTAGTAGTCGGCTGACTCCAAGGCAGGGTGGCATGGCAAAGGAGAAACAGTTCGTGGCACCATTTCAGAAGGCAGCAAGCAGTAAAGTAATCAAGCAGCAAGCAACAGCAGCAACCCTCTTTCAGTACTTTATATTCTTATTTAGGCTACCTGGCCTCAGGGCGGGCCTTCCCATTATCCACACCAAAAACTACCGCAAACCAATCAGTGAGCTAATTTAGTAATCACACACCCTTGACCAAGCATCATGAATTTAATCCCAGCATCACACACTGCAGATCCAGCCACCTCTGGAAAGTCCCACCTAAGCCTGAGGCTTGGGAGGATGTCTAGACACAAGCTATAACAGTGCGTCAAGCTATAATTAATTTATAGGATTACAAATAATGTCCCTTAACTAATATTGATCCAGTGGGAAAACTGGGTATATAGCAAGTATATATGCTGACATCATTAACCTTGGCTTGTCTCTGACTGCTAAAACAAGGACATTTTGGGAGGCAGAGGGTCCAGGTCTTCTGGTCACCCGTGTGGGTGTCTCATGCATATCTGGATTTAGTGACCTGGGTGGTACTAATTACAGCATCCATTTACCTATAAAAGTCTCAAGTCTATCCTTCCTTATGGCTGAGTAGTTTTTCATTGTATAAAAAGACCACATCTTTTATATTCATTCCTCAGATGATGGACATTTGGGTTGTTTTTAAGATTTAGCTCTGACGAATTGTGCTGCTATAAACATGGGCACATATATTGCCATGGTATGGTATGATGTTTTTAATTCTTCTGGGAAGATATCCAGGGAGGAGTATCTTGGTCAACCCCGCACTGATTTCCACAGTGGTTGCACCAGTCTACACTCCCATTAGCAGTGGAGAAAGGTTCCTTTCTCCCCACAGCCCTTCCAGCATTTGTTATTGGTTGATTTCTTGATAATAGCCATTCTTTCTGGGATGAGGTGGAATCTCAGTGATGTTTTAATTTGCGTTTTTCTGATGGCCAGTGATGCTGAACATTTTTTATGTACTTATTTGCCATTTGTGTTTCTTCATCTGAAAATGCTTCTTCATCTCAGCTTGGGCTCACAGTTTCAAAGGTTTCACTGCTTGGTCATTTGGCTCCAGGGTAAAAACTTCATGGCGGAAGGAGACTGCTAACCTCAAGGCAACTAGGAAGTGGAGCATAGCATCCTTAAGGTCACATGACCCACTCAGAGGGTGGCAGAGGAGAGCACACCTAGAAGTGTGCTTTACTCATCTCCTGGATATCTCTCAAAATAGTCAAGTTGATAATCAAGATTAACCATCACAATTGGTAATAAGTCTATTTTGTCTATGCCTATTTTGTCTATGCCTGTAGTTTCTCCTTGGGCTTTTGATCCTTTTATATATTTGCTTTTCATTTCACAGTTTAGTCTCTGAAACAAATTTCTTTTGTTACTAGAAATAGCCTTGCAGTTAATCAATAGCTTTTAAATTAATGAATGAGATTATTGGAGATCACCTTGGTGGTGTCACAAGACAAAGGCTCCAACATAGGGTACTTGATAGTTCTTTCTGTTGAGATGCCACAAAAGTGTGCTATATTTCAAGAATGAAGGATGATAGTTACATTTGGGGGGAGGAGACTAGCCTTTTCATTGTGCAGTGATCTAGTGAGTGGCGCATAGTTGGAATTCAGCAGATGGACCAGTATTTGGTGGCAGGATTTGAGGAAGTTTTCAGTGTCTGTAGGAAGGATATTCTTTCTCTCTCTCTCTTTTTTTTTAATAAACATACTTAGAATCCGAAGTTTAAAAGGGAAAGAGTAAAAGCATTTGTAGGTCAAATGAGGCATACATTGAGAGCGCCCTGGAGCAGTTGTTTTTTACTTTTGTGTGCAATCTGTTATATTTAGATAGGACCATTTGTATATGACTGGCAAATGTTTCATTTTTTCCTTTTCTTACCAGAGGACTAAGTTCAGTTACCACTGAAGCCTTAGTTAAAACAAGACTACGTCCTGGCAGGAATTACAACATTTTATTTCTTTTAATATTTATTTTTATCAATATGTGTTTGCAGTACATGATTACACTCATTGTGGGGAATTGATACATGTACAGAGCCCATCTCAATTGTATTTTTCTCCCTTCCTCTCCATCCCAGTTTTCCTTTGAATTTTTAAATTCCTTTTGCTGGTGTCAGGATCAGTTATTTATTTTGTATGTTCTTATCAGGTTAATTATAAACAGGAAATTAAAACATTTTCGTGCTTTTCATTTTTGTCTTCATTGCCATCACTATTGCTATAAATATTCTTAGTTTCTACAAATATATGCAATCTAAAATATTTTAATTATAATACAAAAGTAGTTGTTCTTGGCTATAGATCCTTATAGGCAGTTTTCTTCTTATTTTGTGCAGTTCTCAAGACTCTATTCCTCTTTGTTTATCTGGAGTTATAAATGCTGTTTTTTGAATTTTCCTTTGTCTGAGTTCATGCAGCTGTAGGTGTGCATTTATTACCTGATCTTTTGTTAGCCTGATGCTTATAAGGACATTAAGCCTCCTAAAGAAACACCAATCTTTACCAAGTGCTTTGATTCATTTTATATCACGCTGTAATGAGAAAAGACAGTATTTTCCTAGTTGACTCTTTATAAAATAAAGTCAATGCAAATGAAAATATCTGTTGGCTCATTTAGCCTCAGTAATGAAAGATGAAAAGAGAAATTTGGTGGTGTTCACTCTTCCTCAAACTCTTTTCTGAAGAAGGGACCTAATGTGTACATGATTTTCTGATAACTTCTTTGGGTGGCCAGAATCCAATAACTGGACAGGGCTTCCTGTTTCTGAAGGAATGACTGACTGGGAAGCCACCTGTCCAACAACCTGCAAACTGCCACTGTGGAAGCACAGCAAGTCCGCAGCTGTGCTGAGACACAAGACTCCTTTCTTGGTACCTGTGCATGCTATGTGTCTCTCACTGTCACAAGTGCTCTGAAAACCAACTTTACATGGGAAAGGCCTAGGTATCATGGCAGCCTTACCCTGCCGCTAATGAAGAAGAGTGGTAGGATTGGCTAAGTGTGAAAGAGCCGCATCTGGCGGGTAGAGCTGTGTAGCAGAGCTCTCTCTGCAGAACCCAGTGTTCTCCTTCTCTTTTTCCAAAACTATTCACACAGAAAGTAAACTTGGTGTACACTGGCTGGAGTAGATCAGAGGCCTCCTGGCAGGAGGCAGGCAGAGCACTCAAGTTACTTAGTGTGAAAAAAATCAGAGGTACACTGAGAGTATGAAGGTAAGTAAAAGCAGGCAGGACAAAGGCCAGTAGCTATACCTGAAGAGGAAAGAGGAAGGAATGTATCCAAACTGCGAGAAGATGGCTATGTGGAGAGCTTGCCTCCTAGGAGATGAGTTCTCCATCGATGGACAAGGCCATCCACTGAGAACAGTCAGACATACAGGCAGAGAATCTGTCCCCCGGCCTTGGGCTCTTCTCCTCGTCTCTCACCTTTGTTCCCCATTGGCCAAGCCCACCTGGAAGCTGGAGAACACAGACCCAAGCAGCCTGTACGTATTCAGCTCCCCCAGGTTCAGGACGGGATACGACCTGGTGCCAAGTGGTCTGGAGGGGAAGGGGAAACTATCTCAAGAGGTTGTCTTCCTAATGGGACATTCCTGTCATCCCACAGATAATGTGGAACTCTTGTCTTGGTTATTTTTCTCTCCTTGCTGAGACAAAATACCCAACATCTAAAATTAAGGAAGGAAAAGTTTATTTAGCTCACAGTTTGTGGAGGTTTCAGTCTATAATCAGCTGGCTCCAAGGCAGAGTGGCACATGGCAGAGGGTGTTCATGTGTTCATGGCGGTGGAACACAGCAAAAACAGCCAGAGCAAAAGGAAGGAGTGGCCACAAGCAGCCTCTTTCCTTCCCTTACATTGTATGCAAATTATGTGCCCCAGGGCAGGTGGTGCAGCAGCCACACCCATAATCCCAGCATTGGATCATGCATCAATCTCTAAAAGTCCACCCCATGACTGCATGAGGCTTTGGGGGAACATCCAGGCACAAACCGTAACATCTGTGAAGAATCCTTGACCCAAAAGTACTTGAGGCTACCCAGTTCAAGCATCCTTAAAGTACAAATTTCATATTCCTTCAACATCTACAGTAGTTTAGTATATTGTTAGAGAACAAAATCAGAGCCCAAGAACTATTTTGTTCTGCTGTGGGATAACTCCATAAGGAAGTTTTTCTTCACATTGACATCTGCCTTCCTATAATATCTGATGCTTGCTAGTTGTCTTAGAGGTACACAGAACAAGCCTACTCTCTTCACCTGGATTTTTTGTCCCTATGATAGCTTGTTTGTTTGTTTAGCAATCATTCCTTTGTTCAGGGTATTTGCTGACTATCTACTGTGAGCCAAGATTCTTCATTCCCGGTGCTGAGTATCAGCTTTCAGCAGAGCTAAGCCTCTCCCCTCCTGAAGTTTACATCTTTGTGGGTAAAAGGCTGACACTGAGCAAACAGATAGGTGATGTCTCTTGGTGATAACTGTTGAGACCAACAGCCATGAATTGTGATCACAAGGGAAAACTGTGGCTTAAATTGGGTTTCAATTCACGATGAGTCAACCATGTGATACAGTGCCACAGAGCCTAAGTCCCTCTCAGGCTATGTGAATAGTGTTCCTGGTATTGGAGAGATCGGGTTTGCTTTCTTATTGTCCAGCTGGCTGGCGTATTACTGCGTTTACATTTTGGAGAGACATTGACACACTCAGACTTGTTCAGGGGATGTGCCCAGTATAATCTTTTAAATAGCTGAGGAAAGGCATCGTGTTCCCACAGAGTGTTCTCTAGGCTACACCTCCCCAGTTGTGTCAACAGTTTCTCACCTGGCATAATTTTTGTACTCTTAACCATTCTCGTCTTTCTCCAGATAATTGATTTCCTCTTAAAATGCTGCTCCTGGAGTTTAACTCATTTCTCCAGATGTGGTTTCCACTCAGACAACACCAGTTTGACTGTTTCTTCCCTTTATCTGTTATTTCATTTTAGTAATGCAGCTAGGGGTTGAATTTTCTTTTCTTAGAAAAAATAAGCTGTGTTATTTCCAATTTCCTATGTTGAAGTACTGTTAAGCCAGATCTGTATCATTTTGATTTGTAAAATTTGTGTGTGTACTTAAACATAACATCCAAACTCTATCTCTATTAAAATGTTGCCATCCATGCGGTGTTCTACATTAAGATCCTTTTGAATATGCTTTCCTCTGACTTAATTAATTAACACACTCTTCAACTTCATCTAATATATTTGCTTCATTACAAGTGAAAAATGGCAGCAGACCATTCTTTCAGATGACAGCAACTCAATATTAGTTCCTTTTTAGGATGGCATTAAAGATAACCATGAACATTCTTAATGACGTTACCCATTTCATATTTCTTTATTTTATCCAGACATGGGCAAGAAATGAAGACAAATACTGATCATGACGTTGCCATCTGATACCGGGCTTATAAAAAGAAGTGTTAGGATAATCCAAAGTGATGCCTGAATGTCACTGCCATCCATCCCAGCCACCCTCAGTCTTTAGTCTGTCTACTTAAAAACCAGGTTTTTGCTTGACTTGGTGCCAAGTTCACCTCTGCGTGATTTACCCTTGATGTATTTATCCTTTTCATCTTTTCTGGAACTTCCACTTCCTGCGCAGTCTGTTCCTTAGGATAAGGTGTGGCTATAATGTAACATGGTTTTTGTTTCCTCTTTTCAGAGTGTGCCCCCATTTTCACTTCTGAGTCCCTTCCTTGATCACATCTAGAATACTGAGGTTCTGCTTTCTGACTTCTGAGAAATTATTTCCCCCCTTCTCTAGGATTTTTATCTCATGTCTGCTGAAGCATAAGAGAAAGTGGGAGGATAGAAGCATGTTCCGCAGTTGTAACTGCTGCTGCTTCTGGACCCATCCGCCCTTTCTGATTTTCCTGCAGGGAGCAGACTCTTTTGCATTCAGTCCCCAGGCACTCGTGCATATTTTTGGTTGGGTTTTTAATTTGTGAGCTCCAGGTAAGACTACAGCGTTTTCTTTTAGGTGCTTCCATATATATTCCTAAATCAAGACAAGGAACATATGGACCTTATTGTGCCTGGGAGGATTTTTGTTTTCTGTGAAGTTTAATGTGCTGTTTTATATTATTTCTCCAGATGAAATATATAACATTTTCACTGTTCAAGCATCCAAGAATGTGTTCTCTTTTTTTGTTGACAGTGTGACTTACAGAGGAGAGTTTCTGAAGCTGGCTCTTACTAGTACAAAAGTGACCATGGACCTGAATATTGTAAGACATGCCCCAAATCTATATAAAGTCAAGTGGTGAGGGCTCGCATTGGGTGTGAGTAGTAGACATGTGCGTGTGCTTATTGGAGGACCAGTATCTTAGCTGAGATTAGAGAAAAGAAGCTGCTGAACAGCTTTTTATGTGGTGCAGAGAAAAGGCTGAATCCCATCTGGTGTATACTGTCGTGGGAATCTTACTTTTGAGACTGGCAGAATATGTTTGGGTTTTCTAGGTTTGGCATTTGCTTGAATATGTGCAGTGTGAATTTCATACCAAGTCTCTTATTTTTTTTTTTCCTTTGGACTCTAACTGAATTTTAATTGACTAAAACAGTAGCAGTCATCCTTACATTTACAGTCTGTGGTACTACTGAGTTCGCGTGAGTATTGTTGACCAGCTGAGGCAGCACCGGAAGTGCTGTTGTGCTGGTGGTCAAGGGTCTAGTGTGGTGGCAGACTTTTGGCACATGTGCCGTAGTGAGCTGTTTGTATCATTGAAAGCCCTGAAAGGTTTGCCATCATTGGTCTAGTGGACACCTGGCTCAGTCTACACTGCTCTAGAGAGACTGATTTTCAAAAAGATCTTGGTGTGGAAGAAGCATTGCATGCTCCCTGCATTTGTCGCTGAGCACCCTAGAAACCAAGTGGCTTGCACTGTGCAGTCATTGCCCTCGCTACTGCTAGGCCATCCTTACTTGTCCCTGTGCAAAAAAATTAGAGTCAGTAAGCCCCGTAACCCTTGGAATGCTGTTAGTCTTCTTAGAGGAGCATTTGATTGTATCTTCCCTTAGAAGGATGGGAGTGATATTCATGGCTGAGGAACGACTGTAAGCATTTTGGTATGTTGAAAACAATTTTTTCTTTTTATAGTGCTGAGGATCGAACCCAGAGCCTTGCTTATGCTAGGCAACTGCCCTTCCACTGAGCTACATCCCCAGCCCTTGAAAACACATTTTAATGTGATCAAACTTTCCAACTGAAATAATCTTGCAAAGAAGGCTCCTTGACCTGCTTATGCAGGTCCTGCTGGTTAAATGATGTCTTGCTTCCTTTTGAGGATCCTGAGGACCCGTATAAGCCCATCTGCAACTCTCTCTGACCACTTACCACTCAGGAGAGCATTTGTCTCATTTGCTAGGTGGGAGCACTTGGAAGGCAGGGACCATTGTTTATTTGGTTTGATTCTGTACACTGGTCATTCTGTGAAAGGAGTTGGGGAAGAAAAAGAGCTGAGAATAAGCTTTGTTTGTTTCTGTTTCCTATTTGACCCTGGAAGACCCTTAAATTGCCTAAGAATATGAAAATAGTAGATCCTTCCAGAAGTAGCCACCACCATTTTCAGAATGAAAATTGTTTATGTTTCCAAGTTTGTGACTCCATAGCAGGACTTCTCAACCTCAGCACTATTAACGTTTTGACACTAATGATTGTTGTGGGGGCTGCTGTCTGGGTTGTAGGATGTTATCCTAGGTCTTTGCCCCCTAGATGCCAAGAGCACATCTCTGTGAGAAGCAGAAATGCTCCAGACATTGCCACATTCATCCTAGGGGCAAAATAGCCACCTTTGGGCACTTACTACTGCTGTGCAGATACTCAGGTCTGGGAGAGACCAGCCAGCAATAGAAATTCAGCTTTAGAAGGGAACTGGGTCTCATCTAGTGCATGGTCTCCTAAAGCGCTTCTCACCCACAAGCCCCAATTGAACACACAGCCTTATGTTCCATGATGAAACTGTGATCTGGAGGAATTAGGAAAAAAAAAGTATGTGAGGTAATATTGTTTTAGGAGTGCGTGGTTATTTGTTTTAAGTTTGTTTGCGGATCATGAATATGTCTACTTCCAAGTAACTAAAGGAAAGCATAAACTTACAGACATAGATAAGCAAGAGGGTGATTAACATCCCAGAAAGACGTATGTCCAACACCTCTATAAAAGAATTTAAGATGTATGTTGAGCATTTTTCAGATTCAGAAGAATAAAGCCAACTCCCCGGAATGTGACTGATTCCTGGCACAGCCCTGTGCAGTTGTATGGGCTTCGTGTTAGCCTATTTTAAGCATGTGCATCGAGAGAAAAGGATATTTAAAGTAACAATAATTTGCTTGCTAAAAAAAGACATGCTTATTATATCTAGGAAGTAGATATAATGATGATGGAGAAATAGCTGATAAGATATTTCTGCTATAGTTTTTTGGAAGGGCACTTTGTATCTTACTAAGATTTCTCACATGCAGGTAAGAACACCACATTAAATATTAGCTGGTTGTGGTTATTTTAAGACATTTCAGTAACCAAGAAAACTTGGTTCTCACAATTTGTACCTTTTGCTTACAAATAGCTTTGAACAGGTTTATGTTGTACTTCATCAAAAATTATACAGGACCAGCTGACTGAGACGCTTTGCCACAGAAATTAGGCAATTCAGACTTTCTCATGCATAGCAGTCCTTTTTATTTTGATCCCTATCATTCTCAGTCTGTCTTTTCAGGAGAAAATGGCAGGGTACTGAGCCCCTGGGACCACGCGATATCTGCTAAGTGAGGTAGGGTAAAATCGGAGAGACTGTTTTTCCTCATGACTTTTGGTGAATAGTGGAATACTGTATTTTGATTTAGTTGGATAGTTCTTGTTTTGTTGGTTCTGTGTAAGCCTCATACAGACATATCTGAACTTACACAAAAATGTATCTAAAAAGTTGTAGATAAATCTGTTTTTAATAAGTCAAGTTAATAGCATCAGGAGAATTTGTGAATTGAACTTGTTCTAGTATTCCTAACACTTTAATAGACACTGGTATGACTATGCTTTGGTTTAAATGTCTTTTTTAGAGATTGTTTCTTAAGTATTAAACTTGATCTAATTCTCAATGAACAAACTTTCAACCCCCTAAGCTGGTGATTTGTTGAAAATTTAAAACTGAAAACCTGACAGGTTTTGGTATTTGAAATCCCTTAGCAAGGAGACACTTTTCTCAGAACAGATCTTTTGGAGACCCTCAAGAGGTGAGCTATGCTGGCAAGAAGTCCCTTTTGAGCTTTGTGGAACATTGCGATAGTAAATTGATTTTTCTTAAAAACGGTTTCTGAGCTGAGTAATTGTAGAGTCCTGAAAGACATGAGGGCATCAGATGTCTTGGCACAGCCTTGGGGCCAAGGGGACTTTCCCATTTTTTTTTTTTAATATACTCCATCATCATAATATGTGGGAGTTTTATGAAATTTCTTCTGTTACATTGAAACACTTAGCTTTGAACACCATATGTGCTACTCTGTGAAAACAGTCTCTGTGTATGTCTGTGTATGTTTTAAGTGACATGAGAAAGAAAAGTGAAAGGCAGGTCATTTTCTGAGTGTGCAGTGGTGACTGTTTTCAGCCATGCGCCTGTGTTTGCAACGATCCCTTTTAACTCAGACGGTTGGAACTTGGAACGGAGCTTCTCATAGGAAAACCACAGTATTATATGTGGCAGTAAAGCTTCCAGGTCGACCCTCACATGTTATTCAGCACATCATAAACTAACATTCTTTGCAGTACAGGGCAATGATATAGAGCAAATATCAAAACAGTATTATTGAATGATATTTAACCTGCAACTAATTTCAATAGTAGGAATTAAAAGAGAAAAATTTTAAGAATCAGAGAGTGAATTCCATTTCTCTTAAAAGGTGGTTTCAGAGGAAAAATAGTTTTAAAGAGACTGAGTGGTACAGTGGGAGAACTCCTCAAGCAGACTTGAACGTGTCCTATTTAGTACAGTTCGGGTGTCTTCGCCAAGTAAATCAGTCTCTTTTTTTCTTCTCTTTTTTGGTGGTGGTGATACTGGGGATTGAATCCAGGGCCTTTCCGTGGACTTGTAACACCCAGAATGTTTAAAGATTTTTTTATTTTGAGACCGGGTCTCTCTAGGTTGCTAAATTGTCTAGGCTAAGCTTGAACTTGCGATTCTCCTGCCTCAGCCTTCTAGAGTGGTGGTGTTTACAGGCATGCGCCACAATGCCTAGCTGTAGATCAGCTTATTCCTTAGTAACCTCAAACGTCATGGGGCTAGTTGTGAGGATCAGAGCAGAGTGTATACGGGAAAGTGATTTATAACTGTAAAGTCCTATAAACATACAAGGTCATTCTGGTTTTCTTAATTATGAAAAATCCTATGTCCAGGTCTTTCTCTCCCTTGACACTTGTGCATTCGTATCAAAACTCTTCATGCTTGACATCAATCAGTAAAGTGCCACATAGCGTACAAATAGGATGAATCCACATTAGTTTGAACCACAGGGATCACAGGAACGTTTGCTTTCCAGGAAGCAGTAGACTACAGTTTCCAAGGTAATCACATACACTCTCTCTGTCTCTGTTTCTCTCTGTCTCTTTGTTTTTCTCTCTCATTTTTCTCTTTTCTGAATTTTTCCTGTCCTTTCCTTGTCTGAGTATCTGTTAATCACCTCCAGTTTCAGTTTACACGCGGGGCTCTCACTCCTACGCCGGACTTATCTCTGACTGTGCCTCTGGCCCCAGACCAGCTCACACTTGCAGCCCCCGCAGTTGACTGGCTGCTCTGCTCAAGGTCTCATTAGAGACCAAACAAGTAGCCTCTTTGGAGGGGCCATGGCCTCCCAGCAGTGTTTCTGCGTTACTGACCTAGGCTTGATTACTGGTGCCACAAATAAAGCTAAAAATGCTCAGGTCCTAATTCCCCAAGCCTGAGGTGCTTTGCCGATAACAATAGTGTCAGGAAAATGTGGGGGACCCATTGGCCCTTGCAGGGCCGAGCTGCTCCCTTCTCTGCCTCATTCTCTGGGGTGGGGGATGGGAGGGTGAAGGAGACTACTTATGTAATCCACCAAACAGAGGCAAATCAAGAAGGTTTTATTAAAATACTCGTTTTCACCAGCCATGGTGGTGCATGCCTGTGATCCCAGCATTCAGGAGGCTGAGGCAAGAGGATTGCTACGAGCTCAAGGCCAGCCTGGTTTACAAAGTGAGTTCAAGGCCAGCCTGAATTGCATAGCGAGACCCCGTCTGAAAAAAGACAAAAAAAAAAAAAAACCTAATTTTCGGGTCAGGGTTGTAAAATAACATTTACAGTTGGAAGAGAACTTAGAGATCAGGAAGTGTGATTTTTTTTGTTTTAGATTGGAGGAGGCTTGAGCTGAGTAAGTTAACTGATTTGCAAGGTCTGCTCTGCTCCCCGTTTTGTATAAGCACTTGCTGAGATCCTAGGCTTTATCAGAGAGCAGAAGTAGCGTACTGTACCACCTTGGAGCCCTTCCTCCTACACACAGGGGTTTGTATTTACTGAGAAGGGCAGTTACTAGGATTTGTGGAAACGAAATATGGCACAATGCCTTCTCTTTCGGAGCTTAGGGTGTCATGTACATCACTGGAGGGCGTCTACTCTGTACCATGCATGGAGCTGGCTGGTAGCCTACTGGGTCCTAGCTCTGTTTTTTACACTGGCACTGACTAAGGCTCAGGAAAGATCACTGAACTCCTGGGCCTCACTTTTCTTCAGAAAATGAAAAGATTGAGCCGTGAGACCCTCTCAGCTGCACTTTGTATGAATCACAATCCTAGTCCAGTATTTTAATTTTAATCATCAGGCTTTTGCTCCCTGCTAATCTTTTTAGTTCAGGATACTCTTGGGCATGCTGTTAACACAAACTGCTTTGTATGCTGATATGATAGGCAGTTGTACAGTTCATAGAACCACAAGCTAGGGAAAAAACAAAACAAAACAACTACAGCCATATAATAGTCGTTATCCCTTCCATTTTAATGCAAGACTCACCCTGAACTTATGTAAAAATAATTTCTATTATTATATACTCTGGGAAGTCTGCCTAAAATAAAATGTAACTGCTTTTGAAAATTCAAGAACTAAGAAAGTGAGAAGATGATTATCATAAAAGAACTTTTGACTCTGCAAAGGAATTGAACCTCACAATTCTTAATAGTTTCTCAAGTACATTAAAAATGTAATATGAATTACACATATAGTATATACCAAAAATACATAGTCCTATATACTTAGAGTTTATCTGCATCAGTATTGAATGTGTGCACACCAAATATGTTTTCTCTTAACTAATTGGAGAAATTTCCTATGGTTGGAGAGCTTGGTTGCTGTTGTATTAGAATTTCCTTCCCTCCCAGTGTTCCCCTCAGTGGTACAAGTTGCATCTGTTCATCCATCACTTAAAATAGAGGGGGATCCTCTCTGGCTGCTGGATACATCAGCCACTGGCAGGAAGAACCTGTCACTGAGAAGAGGGGACAGTTACTGCAATAGCAGGAACACAGACTCTGCACATGGTTCAGGTACCTGCACTGCCTCTCACTAGTGTTAGATAAGAGGCCTACGCCCTCAAAACCTATCTATCACGTGGGAATAATTCTAATAATGTGTGTATCACATGGTACATGAGAGCACTTATCATTTCTGAAGGGGCTGACACAAAGTAGGTATTTTAAAACAGTTAGCGTCTTGCCCAGAACCATAGCCCCATGAGTTGTAGTGTCTGAGACCCCTTGAGGTGTGGGGTTATGCGTACAGCTGTACTCATCCTGGGACCGAGAGCCCGCAGCTTCTGAAGCCAGCAGCCTGCATTCAAGTCAACCAAGTCTGATTTTGAAGAGTCTCTTACTGTTGTTCATTGCCTGTTTTCTGATTTGCAGGCTGGGGCCAGCAGCGTTTATCTCAAGGGGCTGCTGGCAGTCCAGCCACCTTAAGTTGTGTAAGGTGCTTAGAAGTGTCCCTAGCATACAGCACGCATTATTTGGCACAGTCTGTTTCAAGCGAGGATTGTTTTGTTGTCAGAGTTCTCCGCAGACTGTTTTTTAACATTACATGAGGTGGCCATGGGCTTTGGAAAGACCATCAGTACTTCAGTGCAGGAAGCTCTTGCTTTTGAGCAGCGCTCCGCTTGCTGCTTTACGAGGAGATAGCTGTGCTCTGAGTCTTTCATCTCTTGCACTCTCCCGCGTGCGCGTTCACTGGGGCGGCTTTTGTTATTAATGTGGAGAGGTTGAAGTCACTGCCTTGGGTTTGGGCCAGGCAGCATTACTGAGGCCGTACATTACTTTCCTAGACTCTGATCAGACACAGGATGATGGAACTCGGAGGGACGGGCGTGCTGCCTCTTTAGGCAGCCCACAGGAAAGGTGTGTTTGTTTCCTTCATCATACTTAGATCAGAATCCTACTGAGTATCTTAGCGATTTTTTTTCTTTTACTCATCTTCAGTCGTTATCCTGCTGGGCTCTCCTGTTGCTTATTTTCTGGATAAACAGAGCCATGCTGTTCTGTTACGCATCTTCCTCCGTTGTTTCATTGTTGAAAATCTCTTCAGTTGCTTAAGTATCTGGGGAAGGCAGGTAGAATTTCTCAGTGGAGCTGCTATTTCTTTAGGTCCTGTGTAACATACTGAGGTATTTGGGAATTATTTGGTCTGTTCCTTTTTTTTTTTTTTTTCTGCAAATGAAATGACTCCACAGACAAAGCAGTCGTTGAAATAGCAGGTGAAAGTGCATTTCCCTTAGGGATAGAACGTGCTTTCATTGTCTGCTCTACTTTTTGTATTTGGGGCTTGGGAAAGGATGTTTTTATGTTTTGGAAAAGCAGTGGAATTTTATCAGGCATTTTTCTGAAACTCTGTACCTTTCTCTTTTTCCTGAAATATGTCTTTCCAAGTCCCGTTTTGCTCCCTGAAGAGGTTCCATCATTTAAAAAGCACGAGAGTGAAAGCTGAGACTGTTTTGATGATCAGTTGGCTACGTGAAAGGAGATACTGTTTGTCAGGGAAAGACAGAGTGTGAGACAGAGCGCTTGAAGATCATATGACCCTTAGTGTGAACATGGGGCAGTGTTTGTTAGCTGGAGCAGTGCAGATTTTTTTTTGTAGTATCTCTAAATAAATGTGTGGCCTTGCACCCTGTTTTGTCTTGTGACGGCTAGAGGTAGGTGGAGGAAGGAAGATAGCATTCTCCAGATGTAAACTTTATTCTGACTTCTGTTTTCAAATTTTGGGGGTTTTCTATAATTTTAGAATCACCCATTGTGAAATTGCGGTGACCCATTGTGATTTCTATTTGACTTTAGCTCTCCTAAATTGTGACATACATGTGCATATATTTAATATAATAGTCGGGTTTTTTACTGTTTACTTAATTTAAAAGCAGTAATCATGAATCATAATTCCTAGAAATATTATTCTTTCATAATGATGTGTCACAGATGTTTGAGTGCTAGATGCACTCTCCTGTCCATTTTAAATGTCAATTTAGCTGAGATAAAATGTAGCTAATAGTTCTGTATGGTAATGAGGCTAGACCCCTCCAGAGCTTCTGCATTTTGATGTTGTGGTACCCTCTGATCTTTCTGGAACCATCAGATCAGGTGTGCTGTTAATCTCAGAAGCTCTTCTGAGATTTCTGTGTATGATTCAGACATAAATTAGTTTGATCTATTCCCAAACCACATTCCGCATCCTCTTGAAGGACACTATGGAAACAGGAGGTTATGCCCTTAGTGTCATGATATTGTTTAATTCTTCATTCTTTTAAAAGTGTATCCTGGGGCTGGGTATGTAGCTGAGTGGTACCGTGCTTACCTAGTGTGCATGAGGCCCTGGGTTCAATCCTCAGCACCACCAAAATAAAAAAAACATACTATTGTGTTATAAAAAATTTTCAAATCCAGATGTATGAGAAAAAATATCTTTTTATTCTACCAGAAAAAAACTGCTGTAAAAATGTTGAAGTATTTACTTCCAGATAATTTTCTATTCCATTTTCTAATAACTACTATAAACTATTTTGAAGCTTCTTTCTTTATAAACGTAATATATATGAGCAGATTCTCCATATCCCAAAATATTCTTTGAAAGACTTAAGCAGCTGCATAGTTTTGTGTCTCATAATTTTGCTTTGGAAAGAGTTAAAGGTATTCAATAAATAAAGCAAAAACATCAGTTTCAGGGATGTCTCCGCTCCTAATTTTAAAAATAATTGGCTTAACAGAGTAATTGACATGAAAAATTTGTCCTTTACTCAAAATAGACTTACTTTTTTTTCTTTTGTCTCATTTCTGTAACAAAACACTGTATCTTGGTGTAGCAAGAGTTAGTTATAATAATTTTTAATTGGCTATTCTTCATAGTTGTTTAATTAGTGAAGTTTATGAAAAATAATTTTTTATCCCATTAAAAGAATCAGGCAAATTTTGAAACAGCCCTCCCGCTTAAATTTGAAATAAGGTTCAAGTTTTTTGGAACTGAATTTTGGATTCCTCTACAAGTATCAGTTGGTACCTTTGGCTCTACTTTAATTTTGGGGTAAACTTGACTTTCCTTGGGCCTCCAGGCTTTACGAGACAGGAAAAGCCAAGGCAGCCATGGAAATGGAACCAGATGGTACCCATGAAGGGTGCCAAGCTCAGCAGAGATAGATGCTATGTGCGACAGACGAAGGGCAACAGCAAATGTCGATGATCTCACATTTCCTGGAGAGAAAAGCTCTTCCCCTTTGCTAGTGGATTTTGCCACTACTTGTGCAGGCTCTGCTGAGCCTGGTGTCATAAAGGTTTCATGCTGTTACTTTCAATGGGCAGTGGAAGAGGACATGATGACACTGGCAGGCTGCTTGGCAGCCACCTGGGCTGTCTGATGAAATCCTCTTCATGGCATTCTCAGAGTCTTTCAGAGGACTCTGGACAGATCATTTAACCTCATGTCATTGGCTTACTTGTCTCTTAAAGGGGGGTAATAACTAAGCCAAAGCCGTCAATCTCTGAGTAGATCTTATTGGCAGTTTTCAGTTTGAAAACTGAAACCTAGTGCAGTCTCTAAATTGCACCCTAAATTTAAATGCTAATATGACTGAACTGGGATTGACACAGTGCATTGATTTTGGATAAAGAATGTGTTTAAGGGTCATAAGTCTGTGAATTTGTATGTCTGTGAAATCACTTTGCTCCTATTTCAGAAATTCTCTGAACTGACTTATCTATCATAAGTCATAACTTTCGTAATATAACGTATTGCTGTGCAAGCTTATGATTGATCATTAGGGTTCTGTAGTCTTGAAACCAAGTTTGTTTCCTGTCTAAACTAATTGTAGCTTTGTACCATGAACAGAACTTCAAAATGCAAAATATTTATTAAAAGATATCCAAAATGCAGTAGCTTAAACAAGCAAGTAGAAACGTTTCAGTGCTTTTCATCTTTATCAGAACAGTCCATGTGATCCGAACTGTTCCAGAGTTAACGTGAAACCTCAGTAGACAAATTCCTTCCAGCTTGTTTCTCTGCCATACGGAGTGTCTTGGCCCTCTTCACAGTCAAAGAAGTTTCTCCACAGTGAAAGGTGTTTCTCCACAATTTCATTTCAGCCCAGAGAAGGAGGATAATCCAGAAGTTGTGTGCGTCATTTTTATTCACATCCAGTTGACCAAAACAGTCACAGGAATACAGCTAGCTGCAAGAGAAGCATGGAAAGAACGCACTTTTGCAAACCAGACCTCCTGCTAAATCTTCTGTTACTATAGAGTAAGAGTGAGGAAATAGTGGTCTGAATGTCAGTCAGGCTGCCTCCTGTATTTGTAAATAACATTGCATTGGAACACAGCTGCACCTATTGGTTTGTGAATGTCTATGTCTACTTTCATGTTTCAGTGAGAGAGCTGCGTAGTTGCTACAGAGACCACGTGCTGAAAAGCCTAAAATTGTTATCTGACCATTAGCAGAAGTTTTCTGACCTCTACTATAGAAAACAGGGAAATGAACATTAGGGAAACAACCCATAGTCAGTGTCATAGTTTGGGACATGGTAAGCAGGAAAGGCAGAGTTAGGACTTTGCACTTATGAAAGACTTGCCTTCCCACATGGGTACAGGGAGTTGGCGTGCAAGTGATTGCTGGAAAAGTAATGGTCAGGGATAGATTTAAGGAGCCAGCCAAGAAGTAACCTGCTTAAAGGAAGAAAAAGTACACTCATGAGCTTCAGTGTTGAAAGTGGAGTGTCAGACCTCAAGGCTTCCGCCCCAGCTGCAGATCACTGTGATTGTGCATTTGACTCCTGCTCCCTGGGTGGAGTGTAGCTTGGCCCCTCTACGTGCGTGGCTTCTTTTTCACCCTCCCTTCTGGAGTCTCAGCCTCCTCCAGAGTCACTTCCTGTATGTGTGGCTCTTACGTTAAAGAATTTCCCGTGAGTCCCTGCACCTGATTATCTGCCTGACAAAGGCCAAACTCCTTAGTTTGTCACTTAAAGTCCTCCCATTCCTTGGGCCCAGTCTTCATTTCCTATCCTATATTCCTTCTTACATGTACTCTGGGGTCCAGCCTGACAGAAGCACATCATGCCCCCTCTGGGCATTGCCCTGTCCACGTATGTATTCTTCTTGTGCCCTCTGCCTCACTCTGTCCGGAGGCTCTGGGTACCTGGGATTATAGCTGACATGTGGCAGGCGCAGGAGCATTCTGCCTTCACTTGGGTGTCTCCTACATCCATCCCTCTCTCTCTCTCCAGCCTCTTCCTCAACCCTAAGGGTGAGTTTTCCCTCCTTGAGTGATCACAGTGCCCTGTTTAAATCCCTCGCATGTGTGGCTATCGCTGATTTTGCAGACACTAGATCTGAGGCTAGGTCCAGATCTGAAGTGCTATGCAGTCTTACTTTCATCTGCTAAGTGTCCAGAGATGATCTTATTGGTCAGTGAAATAGTGGTGCTGTCTACAAAAAGGATCAGCAACAAATTACTGCCCCTTACTAAAAGTGACTCATCATACATGAAGAGTTTAAGTCCAGATGAACATAGAACTCTAATAAGCACGTTGAAAATGAGTGCTGGTTAAGATTTTGAGATTGCAGTGTCATTTACAGGTAGTTTGTAATGAAAGAAAACTACATTTTAAAGCTTTTCCTTGAGACCTTGAAAAGGATTTGAATGGGCTCCTATTTGGAAGTTTTAAACAGTTGCCTGAGAGGCCAGGGCTGAACCAGAAATCAGAGTGAGCTTTTGTGAGGCATAAAGTGGAGTGCATGGGCAGAGCCCCTTCCGAGAGCCAGAGAAGGGCTCCTGCGGGAAAGCTGCCTGGGCCACTCTTGGGAGCAGAAGTGGAGCATTTTCCACACCAGGTTTCCAGGCACACGCCTGACCATTCAAAGGTCCAGCAAAACTCACACATACTATACCCACACGAGGTAGTGTTTTGACAGCTTCATCTTTCCACAGTCCGTAATCAAGTGTAAGGAGAGCTTTTATTTTTATAGAAATGATTTACCCTATAGGGTGCCAATGTTTTTTTTCCCCCTCTGACTTTTTAAACCAAGCACAGAATGAGGAAACCAATATAAATAATGAAATACTTGCTTATGCTGGCAAAGAACTCGTGTTGTTCACTCATCTCCTATTAATTAAAACCTAGTGAGCCTGGCGACAGTGTTGGGAAGCAGATGGGTAAGCATGCATTTTAAATGCATATTCAGACCTTCTGCAAGGCACTGTAAGAAAGATGCCACCTCAGTCCAGCAGCAGGGCTCCCCTGTGAGTTCAGTAGTGGACATGAGGTGTAAATGCGAGGGTGATAATTGGAGTGGTGGACAGAAGGACAGAAGGCAAAGGGGGCCTCTTTCCTTGTGGTTTTGTGCATTTCGAGATTGCTAAAGAATAAGACCATTCTCGAGTTTTTCTCAGGTTTAAGTTAGGGAAAAAACCACATCACCATTCTATGAAAGTTTCTGCTTTGCCTTTGCCTTCAACTCTTCTGTCCCTTACTATTCTCTGTGCAGTGTCTGGCAGCGAATGCTCAGCACGCATTTGTTGCATGAATAAATAAGTGGATGGTAGCGCTTAATTACAAGCGCTTTCTGTAACTTGAAAGGATTCTTAAGCAGAATGATTTTTAAGATGTAAAGACAAAAGGCGCTTGTCTTCCAATCCCTCCTCCCTTTACTCTGTCTACCTCCTGTGGTGCCAGTTCCTAACCCCCTGGCACCACTCCTGGTTTTAAAAGTTTGGGAGAAGTAGAGGTGTGTGGCCTCATATTACTGGGAAAACCCCAGTGTTGTGTAACAGTGTTTTATGGGCTATTTTATAGTAAATAATATCCAACACAGCCAGAGCAAGTTAATTTTGAACTAATAATCCAGTATCTTACAGTGTGAAAGTGGGGTTCAGAGGTAGGCCTGGTATGGAGCATCACAGAATTTGAGAAATGGAGTGGAAAGTTTCACCTAGGAGCTATTTCTTGTTCTGCTGTGTGATTCCTTCAGTATTTTTGACTTTTACACAAACTTGATCTTCAGCTAACAGTAGACCAAAAGTATTTGTGAGCAAGGCAAATATAATTTATATCCCTGAATTTTGAGCTCATAGTGTTTCTATTTCAAGTATGTAAGAGATACCATGGGACAAAAAAAATCTCAGTTAGAGTGAAATAATTTGAATAGTAGCCTTCTTTTTAGGAAACGATATGGTATAGTGGTTAGTTGTTTGACATTTGTACCAAGCAGACGCAGTCCTTCTTTATCTTTTGTCCTTAGGAAAACAGTGACTCCACCCTCTGAATAGCAACACTTTTTTCTCTCTTCTCTTCTCTTCTCTTCTCTTCTCTTCTCCCC
>PVLD010020427.1:0-25121 GCA_004027595.1 Dinomys branickii
TTGGATTTTTGGTTTTTGTGTTTTTTCTGTTGTTGAGAGGATTAACTGTCTGACTAAATTTGCATGTCTGTATATGGGTTCATACATTTACAATTCGAAGATATCAATGGATAAAGCAATAACCACTGTTGAGACCATATCACCTTGTCTATAGATTAGCTGTGATTGTACTATTTTTTATGATAATTGGTGTCTGTTTCTCAATATGTTTTTGTACTTTTATGTTTTTAAAATAAAAAAAAAGAGAATAATGGCAATGCTCATAAAAGAAAACGTGTGTTTTATGAATCAGTGAGGCAAAACCGATTCCTCAGACATGGCATACTGGAAAAGACTGAAAGAGGGCAAGACCTAGGCCAAATACACAGATCATCTATGATAGAAGTTAAAATGGGCCTGTATTTGCAAACAGTCAAGGAAGTACTGAGGCAGCAGATAGCTAAGGAGAGGCTGGAGAAAGAAAGGAGGGTCCACCCACCTTAGAGCCTACTTTCTGGGCTAGATCTGAGACATCCGGTAACCAAGGAAACCAAGGCTGGGAGTGGGGAGAGGGCCTAAGGCCGTGCTTACTTCCTGGGACTAAATTCACTTTTTGAGTTAAACACTAGCCCAGAACCAGGATGCCCAGGACTAAACACAACAGGAAAAGTTAATGATGTGACTTAGCTTATCTACAGGGTGTCCCCAGGCATGAACCCAGGTGTCTTCTGCAACCTTTGGCCAGTCCCAACACTAATTACCATGTCATTGACTATGCAGACTTCACACACACATATACACACACACACACACACAGGCTTGTGACATCATGACAATTTCTCTAAGGGCCATAAAAAGTCAAAAAGCCCACTGCCCGATGGAGGAGCCACATCAAACCACACACTAGCAAGAGTCATACCTCATCAAAAAGTAGGGGGATGCTGACACTGACTTGTAATCTCAGTGATGGGTTTCTGCCCATATAAATTTCTGCTAAGTCATCATGGCAGTGATCCAACATGGCACAGCCCAGAGACAACCATGTGTCTCTCCCAGACCACACCCCCATTACAATCCCCTATTTCCTTTCATGCATGCAGCAACCAATCAGCATCTGCTAAGTCACTTAGATCGCCCCATAAACTCCACACCTAACCTAGCCCAATATATTCTTATTGCGTATGTGTGTGTGTGTGTGTGTGTGTGTGTCTGTCTGTCTGTCTGTCTGTCTCTCTCTCTCTCTCTCTCTCTCTCTGCATCCTTCCTGTACCTGGGCAATAAATGCTTTTATTACTTTGTTTTGCCTCTTACTCACGCTAACCCTAACATTTTTGGTGCCATGACTCAGATAGGTAAGGGTGTGTGGCTTCCAAGGGTTACTCCTTTGGTTTAGCTCCCCCTGCCAATGAGCCACCTTTTTCCTTTCTCTCTCTCCCCTCTCTCTCTCTGGTAAGTTGCCATTGCCAGCCCCAATCCAACACCAGTCCATCCATCTCTCACAGGTGAGCCTCTCTTCATTCTAGAAGTTCCTGCCTCGTTTTCTCTCATTCTCAAAACCGTGGGCCCACATCAGGACTGTCTCTCTCTCACATCCTTCTGGACAACCCTCTGCCTTCTCAGGGACAATTCGGAGGACAGATTTGGGCATTTTCTTGCTCTCTTGCACCCCGACAATGGTGATGGCACTCCAAGGGGTTGCAAGACTTGGCTGTTAAGTATCTGGCTCACCTTTAATTCCACCACAAAATGGGAAATACGAATTCCTCTCCCCCAAAACACATGCTGCTCAGCTGTCTCTTGGCCAATATAAACACTCTTGGGCTTGGAGACACCATTAAGACAAAATGATTGATTTTAATACCCTCAGAGACCCTCTTCTGCCTAATGCCCAACCTCCTCAACGTCCTCAGGCCCCTGAGCTCGTAGGTTAACCTCCTCAATCTCCTGAGCCTGTTGCTCAACTTCCTCAACCTCCTCAACCTCCTGAGCCTGTTGCTCAACTTCCTCAACCTCCTCAACCTCCTGAGCCTGTTGCTCAGCCCCCGCAGTCTCCCTAGCCTATTGCCCCTACATCACCCCCCTTCATCACTCTCAACTATCTCCCCGCCTTCTACAGCCTCTGCCTCTCCCTCCTCTGCCTGTCTGACGCCAGTTTTGCTGCCGGCTCATCACACTGGGTCTCATTCCTCCCACCTCCCACTATCTTGTGACCCTTTAGCATCTTGTCCTACCTCTTCCCACCCTCCATCTTGTCCTAGCTCCTCCCACCCTCTGCCATCTTCTAATCAGCTGCCATCTTCCCAGCCTCAACTAATGTGTCCTCTCCAAGAACAGGCGGGCCCCAAGGGCCTGGCTGGCATTTATGTCCTTTTTACCCTTTCTGACTTATCTCAAATTTCTTATAAGTTAGGCTCTTTTAGGCTCTGTTAATCCTCAGACGTATATTAAAGAATTAAAATTTGTGGTTAATTTCTATGATTTACATTACAAAGACCTTTATCTCAGCCTTACATCCACCTTCTCCCTTCAACAAAAAAACTCAGCTGTAAGAAGTGGCACCAGTCAAAGCCAACGGCAGGCACCAAACTCACTCTGACCATCCTGCGCTCTTTCCTCCCTGCCCCTCACTCCCTCTCCGTGAGGGAGCAGGGCCCCCGGGCCCTGTTCGTGCCCACTTCCCTCTCCCTATCTGATCGCTCTTGCTCTCGGTTCTCTGACGTGCTCTCTTTCTAGCTTTTTCTTTCTCTCTTTCCCTCTCCCTCTCTCTCTCCCATTCCCTGTTCTGTTCTTGTTCTCTGTCCTTTTCTATAGCCCTTTAAATCTACAAAGATAAAAATCACTATTAAAATAAAAAAGGGGGACTTGGGGTATAGTTCAGTGGAATGAGTGCCTGCCTGGCAAGCACAAGGTGCTGAGTTCAATCCCCAGTACCACAAAAAAAAAGAAAACAATGAAAGAAAAAAGACCTAAATAGGTGACAGAATATATGGAAATTACAAAGCTAAAAGCTACATAAAAGACAGGGACCCAAAAGTTGCTAGTATTCTTAAGACAAAATAAAGTACTACAAATATATTACTTACAGATGAAAGGTGGGTTTTTAATATTTTCCAAATTCTTCTTATAAGAGATCTCTGCTAGCTGGGCATGGTGGCACACACACGTAATCCCAGCACTCAGGAGGCTGAGGCAGGAGGATCATTGTGACTTTGAGACCAGCCTGGGCTACAAAAATGAGCTCAAGGCCAGCCTGAACTGCACAGTGAGACCCTGTCTCAAAAAGACCAAAAAAAAAAAAAATATATATATATATATATATATATATATATAAATTATTATGATTGAATTTGGTCAAAAAGATATTTGAATGCACTCTGATTTTATAAGCAAATTTTCTTTTTTCTTTTTCGTTTTTTTGTTTGTTTGTTTGTTTTGTTTTTGTCTTTTTGAGATAGGGTCTCACTATGCAGTTCAGGCTGGCCTTCAGCTCACTTTGTAGCCCAGGCTGGTCTTGAACTCACAACAACCTCTTGCCTCAGCCTCCTGAGTGCTAGGATTACAGGCATGCACCACCATGCCCAGCTTTACAAGCAAATTTTCTTGTCTATGTGTTTTTGTTTGTTTGTCTCTTTGTCCAATCTGTAAATAGCTGTTTTATTTGAGCTCAACAAATTTTTCTTTGCATTTTTTGATTTTTGAAACAATTGTGTCTAATTTAATTTGACATATATAAATAAATGTTATCTAAGTTAAGGGTATGCTTCCACCAAGGTTTCCAGCTGGTCAAATGATGTCAAAATTGATTTTACGAATGTTATACATATTGTTGTTTAAGTATTATAACTGGAGAGTCTCTCATTTTTCAAAATTAATGTGTCAAATATTGTGATTGGATGTTCATAGGACATAAAAAAATTAAGATAATTAAATAAAAATCCCATAAGGAGGGAAATAACTATTGGACAGAACTCCAACTGATGAGTAAGGAAGTGCATCCCTGGAAACATTTTCCCAGTCCTTGTCATTGATAGGAATCCCCAATAATTTCCATAGCCTTATAGAAGACACTCCAATATAAATATTGTTCAAAATGATTATTATTGTGATATGTTTACACTGGCCTTTGTCAAACAGTTAAGTCTTCACTGGTGCAACCACTGTGGAAATAGTCTGGAGATTCTTCAGTAAATTAGGATTAGAGGTCCCATTCAACCCAGCTATCCCTCTCCCAAGTATTTTTCTAAAGAACTGAAAACATCATACCACAGCGATATATGTGCACCCATGTTTATAGTAGTGCAATTTGTAATATCTAAATCTTAAAAACAACCCAAATGTCCATCAACTGAAGAATAGATAAAAAAGATGTGGTATTTTTATACAATGGAGTTTTACGCAGCTATAAAGAAAGATAAACTAGAGGCTTTTATAGGTAAATGGATGCAACGAGACCATATTCATTAGTGAAATAAATCAGATTCACATGTGTAAACATCACATTGTCTCCCTGGTATAAGAACACGAAAGAGTAAATAAAATCTGAAAGGTAAAATAGATATTGTGAAAGGGAAAAGAAACTGCTCAAATAGGAAGGAGCAACTGGAATGAAGGAGGGGAAAGGAAAAAGAAAGCAGAGGGAAAAAATATGTACGTATATATACATACATATATGTATATGTACATATACACACACACACACAGGATAGCTAGGATAATTGTACTACTAATATCTGTTAGTTTATTGAAAGGAACTGTTAATGTGTAATTGATCAATCTTGCATGCCTATATCTGGTTATATGTGTGACCATTTTGAAGATGACATTGTGTAGTATAACAACCATTGTTAATATCCTATCACCATGTTTTGAAATTCTGTATCATTTTTATTGTTCTCTATGCTGTTTTCATTATCTATTTGCTTTTGTTATTTTGGGCTTTTTTAATGAAAAACAAAGTTTATATGTATATATAAGGGTATTGCTGATGTCTGTGGTTTATTGAGAGGAACAGTCAATGCTTAAAATTTTCTTTTTTCTTGACCAATTTTGCATGCTTGTATTTGGTAATCACAATGACTGGTCTGAAAACAATATGCAGTATAAGAACCATTGTTGAACTCCTATGATCTTGTATGGTGAAGCTCTGTATCATTTCCAAATTTTTTATTATTAGTTGTTACTGTCTTTGATTGTCTGATCAATCTTATATTCTTTATGTCTGGTGGACCAAGCAACTTCACTGAAGATAACAGTATGTAATGTAGCAACCATTGTTAATTCCTATCATTTTGTTTTGAGATCATGTATCATTTTTTGTGGTTTTTGTGTTGTTTTGATTTTGTCTTCATTGTTGTTTTGTTAGTTTTTTTAATTTTTAAAATAAAAAAGGTTAGCTGGGCATGGTGGAACATGCCTGTAATCCTAGCACTTGGGAGGTTGAGGTAGGAGGATCATTGCAAGTTCTAGGCCAGCCTGGGCTACAAAGTGAGCTCAAGGCCACCCTGAACTGCATATTGAGACCCTGTCTCAAAAAATAAATTAAATTAAATTAAAAAGGTTAAGCTGGGCGTGGTAGCGCATGCCTGTAAATCCCAGCACTCAGGAGACTGAGGCAGGAGGATTGTTGTGAGTTTGAGACCATCCTGGGCTACAAAGTGAGCTGAAGTCCAGTCTAAACTGAATAGCAAGACCCTGTCTCAAAAAGACAAAACAAACAAACAAAAAAATGCTACTGGTACAAAACTAGATTAAAAAATGAAGTAATGATAATTGATTATTGTCAATGTCATGGTATAGTAAATATATTCACGCCTTCCAAATGTATAGTATTCTAAAATGTAAAACTGGGACTTTTTATAAAAGTGATAGACATTTTCTTTCAGAGTCAGACATTTGCCTTTCTCTTGTGCTCCAGATGTTTGTATTAAGAGGTTCATGTTAGGTCCACAGGAGGTCATCATTTAAATGTTAACCTTTTAACAAAAACCTATATGATACATGTGTATGCCACTACATGTAGAGATGCTTAGATATTACACAGCCCAGACAGTGTTACAAATTTCTTCAATGACATCCTGTTTAAGGACAACAACTTATGTAAAAGCTTCTTATGTATTAGGTTGGGATGATTGACTAAAAGGGCTATTCTATTCCAAAATAAAGATTTTGGCATAAGTGTCTGCTCAGTGGCATAAGTGCCTGCCTGGCAAGCAAAAGGTCCTGAGTTCAATCCCCAGTACCGCAAAAAAATGAAAATAAAAAAATTTAAATGTACTACAAAAATGTCATCATGCCCATTACATTATAATAGTACATATGGATTTTTTATTTCAAATTTTCTTCATAAAACTATATAACTGTTGTCTGTTAACATTCTACAGGGATTCAACTACTAGAACATCCATGATGGGTAAGAAGTAACCATTCTCCAGCTATACTTTATATTTCACGGTGCTTAATACTCAGATAAAGTTTTGGTTTTTTTTTTTTTTTTTCGGTACTGGGGATTGAACTCAGGACCCTGCGCTTGCTAGGCAAGCACTTATTCCACTGAGCTATATCCCCAGCCCTCAGATAAAGTTTTGATAATTAAGTTCACTGTTCTCATTACAATATAAGGTCATTAATCTTCTTTTCTGTATGTTTAACAACTGAGGTTTGGATGCCAAATTAGAAACATAAGGCTGGGGATATAGCTCAGTGGCACAAGCACCTGCCTGGCAAGTGCGAGATCCTGAGTTCAACTCCCAGTGCCAAAAAAAAAAGAGAGATGGGCTAAGAGGATAGCCAATATTTTGGCTCTCACCCTCTGAGGTCAATAAAGACTCAGGGCATGAGAACCTCTGCTATGACATCATATAACTCAGTTGAGTCCCTGATCTTCTGATCAAGATTATGGGACCACAGAGGAAAATGATTCTGTGGTGTACAGTGTGCCTAAGGAGAGCCACCAGGAGAAAAAGTCTCCCAAGCTTTCACAGAAAGCAACTTGGTCAAGCAATGGCCATGACTCATCCAGACAGCTGACACTGACAGTAGAACTGAGAGGTACTGTACATGGTTCCAAGGTAAATCCTAAGGAGATTTAACTGACCTTGATGGATAGCAAGAAGTTAATTTTAATTAATACATGTCTCACTTTAACTTTTTCTTTAACATCCAACAGAAAAGTATACCACCAGATGTATAAAGCAATGCTATAATGATACTAATTTCTCCAAAAAATTGGTTTATTCTTGCCTAGAGACTACAAAACTCCAAATAACCATACAGATAAAACCAACAATAAATACGCTAGGTTTCTTTTACTGAAAACCACCAGATCTTACCTAGAGAGTGTTACGTGACACATATCTAGGCCTTAACTAACAATACTCAGCAGGCCTTAAAGGACCCCACAGCTGGTCTCTTTCCCAAATAAAAAATAAAATTAATGAAACAGGCCGTCCAAAACCAAGTCAACACCCTGGCAGCAGGCGTGCTCCAGAACCACAGGGCACTGGATGCTATAACAGTTCAAAAGGGAGGCACTTGTACCATCCTGGGGGAGGAACGTTGCTATTTCATGAATGAATCTGGGATCATCATAGAAAAGGTAAAAAACTTCTGTAACTACCTCCACAAAAAAAATGCCAGCAGCTGGGATAGAGCTACACTTCCTCACCACGGTCATGACGGGATAACACCTTTGGATCGTGAACCCCCTTCCTCTTCCCTCTTGTGGGCCCATTATTCATGATAATTGTTTTCCTTCTCCTTGTATTTTTAAACTTTTTTCAAGATTTCTCCAATCCAGAATATGCACTATCCTTTCCAACAAGCTCCTCATCCTAGCCAAGACCCCTGGTACCAGCTTCCACATGGGTATAACCTGTTGTCCCATCACCCCCTACCACAATGACACCCCCCATCAGCAGGACATAGCCTGAGAGTTGTCACCCCATTCTATAACCAAAAGATACCAATGATGGGTTTCTGCCCATATAAATTTCTGCTAAGTCATCAGGGCAGTGATCCAACATGGTGCAGCCCAGAGACAGCCATGTGTCTCTCCCAGACCAACTCCCACCCCCATTACAACTCCCTATTTCCTTTCATGCATGCAGTAACCAATCAGCATCCATTAAGTCACTTAGACCCACCATAAACTCCACCGCCAACCTAGCCCAATATATTCTTTTTCCCAGCCCCTGCAGAAAGTCTTTGTGTGTGTGTGTGTGTGTGTGTGTGTGTGTGTGTGTGTGTGCCTCTCTCTGCAGCCTTACTGTGCCTGAGCAATAAAGGCTCTTTTTACTTTGTTTGGCCTCTTACTCACACCAAACCTAACATGCAGCACTCAGGAGTCCACAGCAGGAGAGTCACCCAGAGTTTGAGCCAGCCACACAATGAGACCCTGTCTCAAAAAAAAAAAGAAGTCAGAGAAGTCAAAAAGAAGTCAGACGAATCACTCAATCCCAGCTCAATCCCTAAGGTTTAAAACTGCTCTGTAGGGGCTATGAGCTCTTCTCTCTCTCCCTCCCTCCAACTTTTCTAGGAATGAAGTGCCCCAGCAGGGTGGTCCACTCCCACCCTGTGGAGTGTATCTTGTCTTCTCTTTCAAATAAATCATTGATCCCGCAGCTACTCTTCTTTGTCCTGCTCAGTTCTGTATTTAGTACATCAAGAACCTGGAGAAGAATCCTAACCTGGTAACAGTCTGATAGGGGAACAGCACATAGGGATCAGCGTCAGTCCAGAGATGGATAGGCGACTGCCTAAAATTATGACCCGAGCAGGTGCCAATGTAGCTAGAAGTATAACAAGTGAAAAATGTGTCATTATTCACAGATATGCAGAAATGTTCTTAATTCCTGGCTGTTTTGGTAGCTTTCTGATGCCTCCAGATGACATTTATATTTTACCAAACTCTTCCTTGTCTCTCTCTCCACCTCCTGCTCCCCCTCCCTCTCTCTCTCTCCCTCCCTCCAACTTTTCTAGGAATGAAGTGCCCCAGCAGGGAGCTTTACCTAGTCCGTGGCCTGAGGTATCCAGCATCCAGCATCTGAACTTCCACTGGGACCTGACGCAGATACGGTACCAGGAAGACTCTGCCCTGTTCATTCGCCCACCTGGTTTATGGAGTCGGCCATGTTGCCAATCCATTCCTTTCCCTCAGTGAGATCGCCATCTGGTGGGAGAAGTAGGAAAAGAAAAGAACAAATAATCAGGAAAACACAGACAGCAGGGAAGTGTATTTTATTTACCAGCATGAAAAGGTGCACCGACTTCACACATGGCTATTTAATCCTAAATTAATTACACTTGTAAATTCAGTTACTTAGTCATGCTGGCCACGCTTCAACGCTCACAAGTGGCTGACAGGGAAGATACGAGGCATTGCAGATACGCAGTCCTTTGTTGTTGCAGTTACATGGGCTGGCATTTCACCTACAGAGAATTCAGAGAAGACTTTTTGATGTCTCCATACAAATACACGGAATTTAGGCAAGCAAAAAGAAACAGATTAATATTATTCCAAGCCGGGCGTGGTAATGCACGCCTGTAATCCCAGCACTCAGGAGGCTGAGGCACGAGGATTATAGTGAGTTCAAGACCAGCCAGGGCTACAAAGTGAGCTCAAGGCCAGCCTGAACTGCATAGTGAGATCCTGTCTCAAAAAAAGAAAAAAAAATTATTCCAAAAAGAGAAAGTGAATGTTATAAAGAATAATAAGATCAGAATCTGTAAAGTCAGACAAGAGTAGCTTGCTCAAGGTTGTATGCCATGTGAAAGAGCTGAGGCTTGAACCTGTATGTAGGAGGGCCCCAAATTAACTCTCAGTTCAACTCAGAATGCAGAGAAAACACAGGCTTCTTTTGCTGTGGCTTATGTAACGTCACGAGGCAGGGGGAGAGGATGTGAGCGCATCCATCAATCAGTCCCGAGGTCCTCGTGGAGGAGGGTGATGAGACGCAGCTCAGCGAGGGGTGGCCCTGAGAAGATCTGAACACCAGTGCCTCTGAGCAGAGCATTCCCGTGAGAAGGGAGGATCCACAGCTGGGGAAAGGCGGAGGGGAGCCAGGAGGTCCTTGGATGGGGAGAATCAGAGAGCCAAGAGGAGACTTGGGAGAGGACTGAGCAGGGCTTCAGTGACAGCCAGCAGGGGCGGGTGTGAAAATGCACAGAGAAGGGGAAGAGCTGGCGGGAAGAGGGATAGTGGAGGACCCAGGGCCGAGGGCGCACAGAGGGGTGGACCAGAGGGCAGAAATGATGGGCGGGGAGCAGGTGGATTCAGCCTCCTCTGGTGAGGAGCACGAGGAGAGGGGAAGCCTGGGAGGAAGCGTCTGACAGGGCTGGGGTTAGCGTGAGTTAAGCGAGGCACCTGAAGGGGCACAAATTTTAAGGAGTTCAAAAAACTCATCAAAAAAAATTTTTTTTAAAAATTTTTTTTCATGGTAGCAGGGATTGAACCCTCCACACAGCGCTACATCCTCCACCCAATTCTTCTTTATACAGTGCCTCACTAAGCTATTCAGTTCTCCGGGCTGGGCTCAAATTCATGATCTTCCTGCCTCAGCCTCCCAGAATGCTGGGATTACAGAAATGTGCCACCATGGCCAGCTCCAAAATAAATATTTTAAATAAATATTTTAAAGCAAGCATTTAAAAATCAATATCCATGCCAAAAAATCCACAATGAACTACACTTCAAAATGTTTTTTTTGGTTTGGTTTGGGGTTTGGGGGGGTTGTCTTCTTGAGACAGGGTCTCACTATGCAGTTCAAATATAAACTGTTCGTGCTACAACCTGAATAACTGTGCAACAGGAACAATCATTTCCAGCCAGCCACTGTCTGATCTGTGGAGGGCTGATTGGGTGGGCTTACGGGGGTTGATGATGGTACAACTGACTGAACAGTGGAAGACTTTACACACAGTCACACTAGGGGACTGTTTGCACTATGGGAGGAAACGTCAACAAGCGTGGCTGGGGCCCATGTTTCTCCTGACGGAGCTCAGAACCCCTGTTGACAGCCCGGGTTGCTCTGTGTGCCAGGAGCATCTGAGCTGGCCTTCTCTCAGAAAGGAGCAGGATTCTCCAGCACTCTGAGCCACAGGGTCCCAAGCAGGGGTCACGTACAGTCGTGGAGAGATTAAAGGGGTCCCCAAGCCATATCACCAGGGGGCGAGGCACTAAGAACATACAGGAAATATCATGTGCCACCGGCCCATGTGTCAGGAGCAGAAACCAGCCAAAGAAGTAGGCACTTAGCAAGTGCTGAACCAAACTGCTAAAAAGCTGGGTCTGAGGACTGAGTCTTGCGCTCAGGGCTGGGTCACCAGGATCGGGGCGCAGCCCACAGCGAGGTAATCAGGGCTGTCCTTTCCCATGCTTCTGTTGTAGGCAGCTGAGTTAGATAGAAACACGCGGGCTGCACTGGTCCCGGGAGGCAGGCGCCCCACACGCTCACGAGCAGGGCTCCTGGCAGGGCTGAATCGCCAGCCTCCCGCCCCCGAGTGCAGTAGCGCTGTTTTCACAGAGCAGCTCCGGCAGAGGCTGTCTCCTCCCTTCAGAAGACGGAGACTCCCCTCTTTCTCAAAACGCCAGTGCAGGCAAGTGACGGGGTTCCCATTGCCTGCTAGAAAATGTGACCCATGATATCCCTTTGGTCACGCACTAAGTCAGTGCAGAATGCAGACCAGACCAACGTGACAGGAAAGAACCTGGGGGAAAAAACAAAGCGACCTGCTCTTAAAATGTATGGTGCGGTTATTTTGCTTTTTGTAAAGCATATTTCTATCAGTCTCTGGCTATAAAGTAGCCCTGAAATTCCTGCATTTTTTCATTCACCCACAAAATAATTGGCCCTCTGCAAAAAAAAAAAAAAGAAAAAAAGAAGAAGCACTACACCAAGTGCTCCGATAGAAAATTTTTTAAAATACAGAATTTTCCAGCAGGGCTGGGGATATAGCTCAGTGGAATAAGCGCCTGCCTAGCAAGCGCAGGGTCCTGAGTTCGAACCCCAGTACCGCAAAAAAAAAAAAAAAAAAAAAAATTTACAGCTGTGGAATTCTGGTTTTTAAAAAAATGGTTTTTCCCCTCCTTTCTTTCCCTTGTTTCCTCAGTAGCTCCATGAACAGTAACTCTGTCCCACTATGACTGCACTGTATTTAGGGGTACTGTACACAGATAGGCCTTTCCAAGGTGCTGTAGAATAATGATTTGGGCATGCACACAGTAGGTTATGTTTAGTTAACCTAATATTCCTGAGATCCAACTAGCGGCTGCTGAAGAGCTCCGCTGGTGACTTCCCACACCGTCAAATGCAGAAATCTGAACCCTTAGAAGTAATATTGTGACAGAGCCCTACGGGGAATAGCTGAGAGGGAATGTCTGACACCATGAGCTCCTTTTTAACTGATCAGATAAATCGCACATGCTGCTTATGGTTTAATTTTAAACCTTAAGAAGATAGAGCATCTTCCTGGGATATTTTTTCCAATGTCCTTTCACAGGGCACATTTACTTAACTCACAGTAAGAATATAGAGCAGTTTTCATTTGAGGCTCCTCCTCTTGCCGCCTACTGAAAGCCACACAGTGATAAGCTACAGGAAAATGACTGTTCCACTGATAAAATTCCAACCCAATGATTCTAATTAGGGACTACAATGGCCCTGTAAGCACCAAGTCAAATTTATACCCAGAAGTTGCCAATGTACAAAGATACAGGTTTCAGTGTGGCCATGAAGGAAACAAGCCAAACTGAACGGAATGGGTTTCAATGGAGCGAGCTCTCCTGATGTGTCTGTCCATGGGGGACTTTTCAGTGGGCTGAGAGAAAAAATTCACAGGACAGGCAACATGCAGATCCCTTTCTTTCCTACCACAGAAGCCTGGGGCTTTAGCTATTTTCTGGTGGTAGAAAATGATGCTTAAATTATAAGCCTGGACTTTTTTATTCTAATAAATTTAGGGTTTACTTTTTTAAAGGCATGCTGGCAAATGTTAAATGTTATAATTGCATTCTGAATATTTAACATAAATGTAAAATTAACCAACTCTGTTGTAACAGAGTTACAAAGGCCAAAAATCTATCAAGGGGCAGCCAGTTGTGGTAGCACACATCTGTAATCTGAGCACTCAGGAGGCTGAGGCAGGAGGATCATTGTGAGTTTGAGACCAGTCTGGGCTACAAAGTGAGCTCAAGGCCAGTCTCAACTGCATAGCGAGACCTTGTCTCAAAAAGACGAGGAAAAAAAAGAGAAAAAAGCAACCATGATTACCAAAGTGAGCTGAGTTTGTTTCACTCAATAAAAGGTTCACTAAGATTTCTAAATTTAGCTGGGCTTAGTTACATATGCCTATAATCCCAGCACTTGGGTGGCTGAGGCAGGAGGATTGTCAAGAGATCAATTACATAGTGAGATCCTGTCTCAAAAGAAAAGGAAGGAAGTTACTTTCTAGGTTTAGCTCCTTCTTGAGAAATTAGTCACATAAGAAAGTGGGGTGAGGCCCACCAACCTCAGGACAGGCAGGGCAGGTGGCTGCCTGCACTTGTTACACTGAGGCTGTGTTTCACAGAAGCCTAGGTCGCAGGCCTCTAACTTAAGTGCTAGCTCCAGGACACCAATTACAGCTGTGCTTGACAAATTTCTGACGCATAAGTGAAGCCTGAATGTCATTATTCTGCTTTGATGAGGTGAGAATCTCAGCAAAGAAATTCAAAATGCGAAATTACGCTCCACTCCTTCCACCGTCCTTCACTTTAATCCTGCAAACACCTGTGGGACTCTGAAATCATAGTGTCAGCAACTTCCTCTCGGAAGTCACCCATCACCTCCTTCCCTGAAAACTGGGTTAGGCGACCTTTGCCTGTGGTCCTGGAAGCGTGTAACCATGACGCCTTGGACAGGTAGGAGCCGCTACCACTTACTGAGCACACGCTGGGCCCAGGCCAGGCCCTAAGGGCCTTCGAAGCTCGCTTTCATTCATTGTCCTCAGCAAACCCTGGAAGCGCCATGTGCTGATAGAGGCGTGACCCGGAAGCATTATTCTCCCTGCTCCCCCAGCCCTTCTGCCCTGCGGCTTCTGTGTGTCAGCCTGAGGAACACGCCGACACTTCCGAATCCTGTCTTCTCAGACAGGCACTTGCGCTTCAGGCCAGACCTCAAAAGAAAGATTAAACAAATGCACCCACATTCCTCCTCAGAATGGATGATTTTTTTTTTCTTTTTGGTCTTTTTGAGACAGGGTCTCACTATGCAGTTCTGACTGGTCTTGAACTCACTGTGTAACAGAGGCTGGCCTCAGACTCGCAACGATCCTCCTGCCTCAGCCTCCTGAGTGCTGGGATTACAGGAGTGCGCCACCACGCCCAGCGTGGGATGATATTCTATTTTGTTTTTGGTACCGTGAATCTGAACTCAGGACCTTGCGCTTGCCAGGCAGGCGCTTGTGCTGCTGAGCCGTCTTCCTGGCCCTAGGGATGATATTCTAGATAGGTAGAAATCTCCTTGAAGAGTCCCTGACCCAGTCCCCTACAGGAGAAGCCCCTGTTCTGTATTTAAACCCGCTTACTACATGACTCACTTCCCAATTTGATCCCAACTTAATCAGTTTTACCTGAACAATTACAGTCATAATCTTACTGGATGACCATAGTTTTGCCCCACCTCATGCCCACCTTGCAATTTCCCATTGTTCTTCCACCTTGGGCCCGCCTCACCTCGTGGTTTTGCTCTACAAAAATCCCTCGAAAAGACTGGTTCCCTGGGCAACCCATTCGGGTCCCCTTCCGTCCCTCCTTGGACAGTTTTCTTTCCCTCAATAAATATATTCTACTTTAAGGCCGCGCATGGTGGCAGCACGCCTATAATCCCAGCACTCGGGAGGCTGAGGCAGGAGGATTGCTGCGAGTCTGAGGCCAGCCTGGGCTACATGGTGAGTTCAGGCCAGCCTGAGCTGCATAGCGAGACCCTGTCTCTAAAAGACAAAAATATAGATAGATAGATAGATAGATAGATAGATCCTGCTTTAAAAAATAATAATAATCTCTCCTTTACTTTTAGTATTTACTTTTTCTCGAGAAAACTCCTGTAAACTGTGGGTGTCGGGCGTTGTGCCCACCGCGGAGGAAGTGCCTGGGACAAGGGATGCGCACCAGGGAGGGCTCAGGTTGCTGAGCCGGACACCGAGGCTGGGGCTTCCACACTGGCATTTACTTCTCAGGTGCGGGAGATGAGGGTGTGGCACCGCGGTCCGGGGCGCCCTCTTCCTCTGCGCGAGCAGGGATCCCTCCTCCCTCCTCCGGGTTCGCCCTCCTGAACTCACCACGTGACCTCATGCTCTCCCAAAGGCTCCCTACACTGGGGCCCAGGAAACCGGCATACAAATGTTGACCTGCCGGAAGCGTTCAGGCCATAACAAGACATGTTCCTGCCCAGGTATGAATTGCTGAATTAGTACGGTGGGGGCGGTCTAATGCGGGTGAAACCCAAACAACTCACCTTCCCCACCAACACCCCATCCTTCTCCTCCCCTGCCTCGGAAGTACAGCGTCCTGTTGCCCTTCCCGCGCACAAAGAAACCTCCAATCAGCTCCTGACATGTCACTAAGCCCGCCCCTTAAGCTCCACCCCTAGCCAGAGTCCAAAGCCCAGCTGCTTTGTCTAGCCCCAGAGGAGTCTAGCAGGCTGCTCTGTCTTCTCCATGTCCGGAGTGAAGGTCTTCTTTCTTTTCTTTGGTTCTTTTCTGCCCCAGAAACCTAACAAAGACCTCTTGTGTTGAAATATGGCTATCAAAATACTTTTTCAGATTTGTGATATAGCCCATGCATCCATCAGCAGATGAATGAAGAAAATGTATTTACATAGCAAGGAGTATTACTATGCCATAAAGAAGGACAAGTTTAGGTCATTTATAGGAAATTGGAGAGGCAGGTGTGGTGGCACAGACCTGTAATCCCAGCACTTGGGAGGCTGAGGTAGGAGATCACCACAAGTTCAAGGCCAGCCTGGTCTACAAGGTAAATTCAAGGTCAGCCTGTCTCCAAAAAAAGTGAAACCCTGTGTCAATAAAAAATAGATGGATGCGCCCTGAGACCATAATGTTAAATGAGATAAGCTCAACTGTGCCCGCTCCCAAAGGCTGTAAGCATTATGTGCTGCAAACATGTACTAATAAAAAACACATAAATTGTGATACAGTAATATCTACTAAATAAGATCCAGCCACAACTCTAACGACAGCCGTAATTTCAAAGCCGCAAGGAAGTGCATGATATTTTGAGATATCTCCAACGGCTGTGATGTGAAATGGAAACACCAGTGATGTACAGTCACAGTAAAATCTCAGGTGCGAACGGGGCTGAGGTTTGTCACCTGTATCCGTGAGAGCGAGGAAACCCCAAGCGTCAGCCAGCGGCTGGTAAAAATAAAGGTGTGCTTATGAACCCCCATGATGCACCTCTTCCTTATAGAAACACGGAGGCCAGAGGTGACACCCAGGCCCCCAGCTCTCAGAAAGGGTGGAGCGTGGACGGAGGCTCTGATGCATAAGTGATGCTCTGACGCACAGAGCAGACGCTGGAGATGTAAAAACGCCATCTTGCTTCAGACAGATGAGAGAAGCAACAGGGACTCAGCTGCTTCCACATCCCGGTCAGGGCTGCTGCTCTGTCCCCGGAAATCCGCCACCCATTCTGCCCCTGGCACCAAGGCCCATTTTCAATCTCTGTATTTAAGTTTCTCCATCTGCAAAATGAGACCAGTCACTGCTCACCGTATGGGGCTGTGATGGGATCATCCTAGAGCTGGCCCTGACGCTTAGGGTCCTACTCAGAGACCTGTTTCCACCTCTGCCTCACTCCGGGAGGACGCACCAGGCAGATCTTCTCACTTGCCTACCCTGCCGGCCTACGCATAAGGGCCAGGCAAAGAGGACACAGTCTACACCTCACAGTACTGCATTTAGCGGGGTGAGAAGTCCTACCTGATTCACAGAAGACCTCCCCTGAAAGGAGGTTCCTGACACACTAATTTTCTGCAAAGAGGAAAACGGCAGATACTGAAAAGCATGGCTGATTGGGGGTGGGGGATGGGAAGGAGGCAGACAGGGACCTCAGGGAGCACTTGGGGGAGACTCGGGGGACCTCACCCCTAGGTGGGAGCCCAAAGACAGAGGTCCCTTCTTCTGCCATTCTGATCTTCACCACTTGTGCCACATCCCTCCTCAGTCTCCGTGCCCCTGTCCTGGCCCCTGCCTGGGGTCACCACACTGCTCGGGGCTCAGTATGAAAGGCAAACTTTGATTAAAAATTCAGAGATGGCAGAAAATGTGGCATTTATACACAGTGGAGCGCTACTGTGCCACAAAGGATAAACTGAGACGCTAGGTGTAACACTTGTAATCCCAGCGCCCGGGAGGCTGAGGCAAGAAGATCTCCATGAGTTCGAGAACAGCCTGAACTGCATAGCAAAACCCTATCTCAAAAAGACCACCCCCCAAAAAAATAGATAGATGCAATATAGTAGGAAAAAGAGAGAGAGACAGATCTTTTGCAAAAGGAAGGGGGACCAAGAACTGGAAGGAGTCGGGGGGGAGAGGAAGGAGATGGAAACAGAATGAAGATGCGCGTGCGCATGTGCCAACTCCCACATCCGCGTGGTCATTCTATACTGCAAAGTGCGCTAATGAAAAGTTTAATTTAAATTCGAAAATATCAAAAGGAGGCCGTTGAGCCAAGCCAGGTGCTCAATGTGACCATGATTGCCCCTCCCTGGCCTGTGGGCTTCTCGCTTCCGGTACCTGCCTCACTCTCTGGAACAACATCTACCCAGGCCTGGACGGCAGGCCGCAGCCCGCAGCCTCACCCACTCCTGGTAATTGCACAGAGGCGCCGCGGCTGGCTAAGATCCAGCTCTCCCCGTCCGCGCCGCTAAGGCAAAGTTCCAGTGGGACTCACTGAGGGAGGAGTCCTTCCTTTCCTCTCTCACTCTACCTGCTACAGAAAGCAGAAAGGGAGAAGAAAAAAGAAGGGACTGGAGAAAAGGGCTTGAAATGATCAGCAAATTAAAATTCCAAAGCATAGCCAGATGTAGTAGTGCACGCCTATAATCCTAGCACTCTGGGAGGCTGAGGCAGGAGGACTGCAAACTCAAGTTCAGCCTGGGCAATTTAGGGAACCTGGGGATGGGGAAGGGAGACTGAGATGGAGACGGAGATGGAGCCAGGCAGAGACAGACAGAACAGAGAGACACAGACAAAAAGAGACACAGAGAGATACAGAGTCCGACAGAGACAGACAGAGAGAGAGACAGACAGGGACAGAAAAACAGAGACACAGATACATCACATGCAGCTCTTGTCAAAATCTGCTCAGGCAGCCGGGCGTGGTGGCGCCTGTAATCCCAGCACTCGGGAGGCTGAGGCAGGAGGGTCGTTGGGAGTTCAAGACCAGCCCCGGCCACAAAGTGAGCTCAAGGCCAGGCTGAACTGTAAAGCAAGACCCTGTCCCAAAAAGAAAAAATAATAATAATCCGCTCGGGCATGTGTTATTAGAAAAAAATTTTTAAGGTTTTTACTTTTTTCTTCACCTGGCATTTGCCAAGCACCAATGCAGGTATTAACAATTCAAGAGTGAATAAGGCAAAGTCCCTCCCTGATCCAAAGGGCCTGGTAGGGAAGTCAGACCAGGGAAAGGTAACAAGAAGGAAGGAAGGAAGGGAGGGAGGGAGGGAGAGAGAGAAGGAGGGAGAGAGGGAGGGAGGGAGGGAGAAGGAAGGAAGGAAGGAAAAGAAAGAGAAGAAAGAAAAGAAAAGATTAAAAAGAGCACCAGACTGGGGGTACGAGTTTGCAAACCCCACACTCAGGAGGCTGAGGCAGAAGGATAGTGAGCCTGAGGCCAGAACCCAACAGAGCAAGACCTTGACAAAAATAAAAACACAAAGCAGGCTAGCAAACTGTGAATACTTACAACTCCAATGTTGTTTGTAAAAAATGTTCAGTGTTCCTAAATGAATGGTTTTGTTGGCTCATGAAATTACAAAACAGCTTCTTTTCCTTGTGTACTTTTCAGTCTCTATTACATTTGCAATATGTATTGCATTTCTAAGACCAAAAAACAAAAAAGTTCAATGTTGGCCTGGGGGTGTACTTGCCTACATGTGCTAAGTGTGAGGCTCCCACCGACACAGCAGCCAGGGGAAAGGAGTTTAATGTTTATGCCTTCTCACAATATGACAATGTTTCTGGGAATCTACTTCCTAAGAAAGTAATCTACAATAGGAATACATCTTATCAGTACAATATTATTTATAACGGTTTAAAAAATTAGAACAATCCGTTCAAGTCCGTCCCCTGGATTTTTCCTGAATTACATTTCAAAAGATTGAGGCTGCACTTCAAAGATGTCACCACGAGGTGGCAGTACGGAGTCTCCGCCGCGTGGATCCCCTCCGTGGCGCCTTAGCGCTAAGCCTCGCAGCCCCGCGCCAGGATTGGTTGTGCACCGCGAGTCGTTCTCAGAATGTTTTCACGATGTGGCCAAAGATGAAAAAGGTCTTTAATCTAGAAATAAGGTTTCTGTGGCTGTTTGTTTGTTTTGACACAGGGTCTTGCTATGCAGTTCAGGCTGGCCTTGAGCTCCCTTCATAGCCCAGGCTGGTTTCGAACTCCCAAGGACCCTCTTGCCTCAGCCTCCCAGAGTTCTGGGATTACAGGCATGTGCCACCATGCCTGGTGAAATAAGTTATTTAAAAATACTTTTACAAATAAGTTATTAAATATAAAATCAGTGCCCGCCTGGCAAGCACAAGGTCCTGAGTTCGATTCCCAGTACATAAAAAATATATACGTGGAATGAATGAACACTCTGTGTGTGTGTGTGTGTGTGTGTGTGTGTGTGTGTGTGTGTGTGTGTACCTGGAGTCTCCAGAGAAGCAAATCAATTAGACATGATATACAATACGCTAGATGACATGCATGTGATGCATGATGTACTATGTATGCTACAATGCGATATGACATGACATGATGATGTGATATGGAATTGGCTCCCAAGATCAGGAAAGCTGAGAACCCCCCAATCCAGAGCCCAAGAGAGCTAGGCAACAGTTCCAGGCCAGGTCTGCACCCTGCAGACCACAGGCAGCAGTGGGCAGTGTGAGCCCCAGGCTTAGGACCAGTCTGCAGGCAGGAGAGGCCAGGGTCCCAGTGGAGGTCCAGCTGGGCAGGAGTGACTTCCAGATCCAGTCAGGCCTCCAGTGGCTTTAGGCAGGAAATAAAGCGTACTCACTCCTACTCAGTCATAAAGAAGGATACATTTGAGTCATGTGGAGGAAAAGGATGCACCTTGAGGTGGGACAGAAAATAAAGAGAGGTACAAAGGAGTTTAAAGGAAATCTGAATTTTAAAATTGTACTTTTAAGCAAAACAGCTTCCGGACATAAAAGTTACTCCAGGCTTTTTCCCCTTCCAGGAAACTCACTCAAAAAAAAAAAAAAAGTCCTAAGGGCCTTACAGACAGGGTGAGCCTACAGAGTGGGCCTGACTTGGCCTCCCACCTGGACACCCCAGTTGCAGTGGCCACAGACCGCATCCTGAGACAGCCGTGAACGGGTTGCATCAATGGTGATCTGCAGGTGGCGACTGGGCAGATGGTGCGAAGCCACAGCCCAACCACCACACCGAGGACGCTGGAGACCCAGTAAAAGCACGCACCAGCTCCAAGTCACAGGGCCCTCTCCTGAGCCGCTCTTCCTTTGAGTCCTTTTGAACCCAGGCCTGGTAGATGCCCTCGTGCCTCTGGCGGACACGTCCTGGTGTTAGAGGCAGCTGATTTAGATAGAAGTACTATAAGCAGTCAGGCAGGGCCAGGCCCTTGAAGGAGCCAACATGAAAGATACGGATCTGCTGTGGGCCAGACCTCAAGACAAAGGACTAAACAAATGCACCCACACACCTCCCTAGGGATGGACACCAGGGATGATATTCTAAACAGATAGCGGTCACCTTGCAGAGCCCCTGATCCGACCCTCTACAGGAAAAGCCCCGTTCTGGTTCATACCTGCTTGCTATGTGACTCGCTTCCCCATTGGATTCCGATTTAATCAATTTTATCTGTTTTTTTTTTTTTTTTTTTTTTTTTTTTGGCGGTACTGGGGATTGAACTCAGGACCCTGCACTTGCTAGGCAAGCGCTTATTCCACTGAGCTATATCCCCAGCCCCCTAATCAATTTTATCTGAACAGTTCTCATTGGCTGATCATAGTTTGGTCTATTTCCCCTAGGCGAGTTTGGACCCGCCTCACCGCGTGGTTTTGCTCTATAAAAAGTCCCTAGAAAAGAGAAGAGTCTTGGGGTAACCCACTCGGGCCCCCCTTCTGTCCCTCTCTGGACAGAAGCTTTCATTCCCTCAATAAATATATTCCACTCTTAACCTCTGTTGTTCCTAAAATTCATTCTTCGATTTTGGAGAACACGAACTCGAACTTGTCTCAGATATCGCTCAGGTTAGGAGTTTTTATTTTCTGTATCACTGGGAACCCTTTCTGTCTCAGGGAGAGGTGAAGGCGGCTTAAATCCCAGCGCAGCGTGGGTTCAGGTCCTCCGTCGCTCCTTCGCGCTCTCTCCCTGGGCGGGTCTGCTGACGCCCACCCCCTCCCAGCTAGGCCCCGCCCCCACCTGCAACCGGTCCAGCACCCTGTTCCCTGGCGTCTGTCAGGGCTGCCCTTTCAACCCCAGCCTTGAACAGTTGGGGGGCTCTGACAGTGGCTGTGTGCTCAAGTATGACACAGAGATAGAACTGTGACCCGCACACCATATTCAGGACCACTGTACTCAATAATAAGAACATCATTGCTTTAAAATAAAAATTTAGGGCTGGGGATATAGCTCAGTGACATAAACACCTGCCTGGCAAGCACAGGGTCCTGAATTCGATCCCCAGTACCACAAAAATAATAATAATAAAATAAAATAATAAAAATAAAATAAAAGTTTAGCTGGGCGTGATGGCGCACGCCTGTAATCCCAGCACTTGGGAGGCTGAGGCAGGAAGATCGTTGCAAGTTCAAGACCAGCCTGGGCTACAAAGTGAGCTCAAGGCCGGCCTGAACTCTATGGCGAGACCCTGTCTCAAAAAGACAAAAAATAAAATAAAAATTTACAGTACCTCTTTCTTTCTTTCTCTTTTTTAAACAGGTCCTTGCTGTGTAGTTCATGCTAACCTTGAACTTGCTATTGTAGCCCAGCATGGCCTCAAACTTGTGTCAATCCTCCTGTCTCAGCCTCCCGAGTGCTGGGATTACAGGCTTGTGCCCCCACGCCTGGCCATTGTATATCTTTCTAATACTTTCCCTTTTTCAAAATTCGATGCCATTTCTAACTCCCAAGAGCTCGTGTGAACCTTCCTTGGTGGGGATCCGCCATGCGGCCCAGCCAGTACAGTGCCACCCGCCCCTCCCCCAGGAGATCCCATTGGCTCCCTCAGAAAACAGGATCAGGCAGGGTCCTCGGTTCTGTTCCCACTTCCCGCCTGCCGCTGCTCCCATTTGAGGACTTCCCTCGTCAGGGGGCCTCCAGTCAGATCATTCTGGCGGTCCACCACCGGTTCCCTTTTCTTTCCTTTAGAGGAAAGCATGGCCCTGGCTCCTGCCCGCCCTAACAACCGCCTTCCTTTTTTATTATGTGTTTGCCTGTGTGCACCGTCCCAGGACGGGAACCCAGGCCAGCCTCTTCCCTTTCCAGCCTTGCCACTTCCTTCAGAAACCAAGACTCACATTTCAGAACCCCAGAACACACCAGGGCGTCCTGCTTAGAGCACGGACAGCAAACTGAAGGGCTTCCCACACTGACATTCATCATTAGCTTTAGGTCTACCCCACTCGACTGCTCACATACAGTTGGCATGGGTGATTATCTCAGCTTTTGTACCTAGGCCCCTAATTCTCAATACTTAGAACAAATAAATGCTCTTCACACATCAGCCTCTTTGTAATCTCAACACTCAGGAGGCCGAGACAGGAGGATGGCTGAGTTCAAGACAGCCCGGGGCTACACAGTGAGAACTTGTCTCAAAAAAATAAATAAATAAAAACCAGCCTCTACCTTTGAACCCTTGCGGATGAAGTTAGCAATTTCTCCCCAGATTGTGAGCAACACTGAAGTTGTCCCCCTCTGTTGCATTAACAGAGCCAGGGCTTTGCTGGCCCCAAGACTTCACCAAAGCAGACACTGACTGTGTCAGGCAAATTTTGCTTTGCCTTAGTACTGAGCATGGTAGGAAGCAACTGCTACCACAATCTTCTTTTTTCTTAATTAAATTACATAGATAGATAGATAGAATTTTGTAAGTATAAAATATAATAAATGAAGCCAGGCATGGTGGTGCATGCTGTATCCTAGCACTCAGGAGGCAGAGGCAGGAGGTGTGCCACGAGTTCAAGGCCAACCTGAACTACAAAGTGAAACCTAGTCTCACAAAAAAACCCAAACATATATATATATGTCTGTGTAATGAAAATAACTTCTGGATTTTACCCTAATCAGCCACAGAAACTTAGACTACTTTAAAAGAAGCATTAGTCGGCTTTATATTGCTTTATGTTTAAATCACAGGCATCTCTCGAGAATAGACTTTATCTTCTGTTTAATGGAAAACAAAGCTTAATTTCAAGATTTATTCATTCATCAAACATTAGCTTAGAACTTCCAGTATGGGGAATGTGGACAAACTAGAGGTGAGCAAGCCACAGAAGAAAGTCCCTGCCTTCAAGGAATTTATCATCTATGGTATTTAGCTGTACCCTAGCTTCACTTAAAATATGGTACACACCATCAGTTACAGAAACTTTTTTTCTGGTTTTTTTTTTGAGACAGGATCTCACTATGTAGTTCAGGCTGACCTTAAACTCACTGTGTTGCCCAGGGTCAGTTTCCCAAGTGCTGGGATTATAGACCACCACACCTGGGAAATCATTTGGTTTTGAAGACCTTTAAACCTGAGTTGACTGACAAAATATAGGACCCGCCCAATACATTTGAACTTCATAAACAATAAATAATTTTTAGGATTAGTATGTCCCCTGCTTAAAATAAAGGATTCATTATTCACCCAAAAGTGCAGTTTCATTGGTCATCCTGTGTTACGATTGGCTAAGCCTGGCAACCCTGCACTTGAGGCACACGGGGCTCAAAACAGCTCCTAGTCCAGTGGAGTCACCAGGTAAGTTTCTTAGAGAATGTAAGTTTCAAGCAAAGTGCTGACAGGGTGCAGGCAAAGGCAGCAGCCCCACTTGACAGGCCTGAAGACCCTGACATCCCGCTGAGCCAGTCATTCTTGGTTAGCTCAGCAGCCAGGTCTGCATAGGTGGAGGGAGGTTTTCAAGATGAGAAAGAGCCCTAAAAATCACCCATGTGATTGAGTGATCGCCTTTTTTTTCTTTCTTTGTGAGCGATCACTTTTTTTTTTTACAATAAAAGCACAAAAACATATTAACACACAGACACAAATTAGCATAAAAAATAGTACAATCAAAACTAATCTACAGACAAAGTGACATGGACTCAACAGTGGTTGTTGCTTTACCTACTGATATCTTCGAAGTATATATATATGAACCCAGATACAGACATGCAAAATTGGTCAGACAATTACTCCTCTCAACAACAGAAAAACACAAAAAACAAAAAAACAAAGACAAAAAAAAAAAACACCAATAGTTGCTGCTTTGCATATTGATATCTTCGAAGTGTGTGTTCAGGATAACACATACAGACATACAAGATTGATCAAATAACCCGTCATCCATTATTCCTTAGCATTAAGTGATATAATACAATAGTAGAACCATGTTAGCCCTCCTGCATATATGTATATTCATACATACATACATACATTTCTGTCTCTTTCTTTTCTCCTTTCCCTCGTCCCATCTGTTCTTTGTTTTTGAACAGATTTCCTTCATGTCTCTTAGTTTATATTCCCACCCTTGGGTTCTTACACCAGTGACACAATATGTTGCCTGCACATGTATCGCTGATTTATCTCACTTATGAGTATGGACTCCAGTTTTGACCACTTGCCTACAAAGTCCCCAAAACTGTCTTTCTTTATAGCTGAATAATATTCCATTATATAGAAATGCCACAATTTTTTAATG
>PVLD010020428.1:0-27084 GCA_004027595.1 Dinomys branickii
GCGCAGGCCGCCGAGGCTCAAGGTGCTCACAGAGGGCGTTCAGGGTGAGAGCCGAAGCCCAGTAACTCAGTTCATGCTTCCTGCTTGATGCTGGAGTGAGAAGGGCGTGGTGTCGTGTGAGCCACCTCCATCTGCAGCTCTCTCTTGCTGTTGTGCTCCAGTTCCCGTTTGTTCCTTGGCTGGATCCCTGGGAGTTGCTTTCAAAGTAAAAGCAACTGGGACTTATTTTGTTTTCTCTACAAAGAACGTAACAATCAGTTTGATAGGTAAGGCGGCACACACCCTGAAATCCCAGCACTCAGGAGTCTGAGGCAGGAAGATTGCCACAAGTTTGAGGCCAGCCGGAACTATGTAGCAAGACCCTCTCAAAAAAAAAAAAAAAAAAAATACTGCTTTATCTCTAGCTATGGGGATCAGCATATAGCTGTCCCTTTCCTGGAAATTATTAAGTTCCTGCTGATTCCTGGATGTCCACAGACAAGGGCAAGGACATATTTTGTTGATAGCACATACAGTACTAAGTATCTTCCCATGGTCAAAAGGGAAAAATTTAAATAGTTCACTTCTTTGGAAGCCTGAAATACTACTGCTTCCCCACAAGGAGGTTCCATCATCAAGCACAACAATTCCTGTGACGAGGAAACAAATTTTTCAATTTTCACTTTTATTTATTCTCCACTTAAACATGTTAAAAACAGCACATCGTGATGCTTTCAACTTATTGTTCTTTAAATGCTATAACATTATTGTTGGCAATCGTTTCAGTATCATTATCACATGACAAGTAAGGTGTCATCCTCATGCTAGGTAAAGCTAAGACGTACACCTCGTATGTTAAACCTATCATCTAAATTAAGTATGCAGAACAACACAGAGCTTTTTTCCGTGGGGGAAGGAAGGTGGAAGTAGGTAATTAAAAATAAAAGGAAATTTTCTTTAATGATTTTATTTGATCCAAGAGCCATAACATGTTTGGCTTTGGCTTTCGGAGTCAAAAAAGAAAGTTTAACTTTGGCTAAAATTCTTTACCTATAAGGTAAAACATGCTTAGCTCTATAGTAGCTTCTTACCTAATCTACCATGCAGACATGGCATTACTTTAATATTATTCTTTAAAATTAAAGCAGTGACTAGTTATTGAATGATTTAATACTTAAAATATTTATAGTAATCATTTCTAAATAGCTGTAAATGTATTTGAAAGAGCTAATAGAAAATGAGACTAAATATATACATAAAAATTGTTAGAATTAAGATCTCTTCCAATGTATAAAATTAAAACTAGCTTTTCCTTTTCCCTCTTTAATTCTTTGAAAAGGAACTTGGAATTAATATGACTTCAGTGCTATAAAATGTTCCGATAACTTTGCATTTAAATCACTTATTTCCTAACATGGAATACGTAGATGGGATAAGTCAAGGCAACTGAGAAATAAGGCAAGATTCTTACAGTTTTTGAAAACATAGTTCAGAGTGTAATTTGGGAGTTTTAGTCTTACAAGACTTCATTCTAATCTACAGTGGAGAACTTTGGATGTAGTTAGCATTTAATGAGTTTCTCCAGTACATCTTTTCTTTGGATTTTTCTTTGGAATTTCCTACTTGTGTCATGACTATGGGCTACACGTTACCATTTCCCCATTCCATCAGTGAAGAAAAAAAGCTTCAAAAGATAATTTGTTCAAGATAGCTTAGGCTTGGGGCGAGGAGGCCACCACAGCGGTGGGTGGAGGGCCGCCGCGCAAGAATGAGAGATCGAGAGAGGAGGAGGAAGCCCAGGGGATGAAGGAAGGAGAGCGGGTTGTGTCTGACTGTGTTTCTCTCGTCCTTGTCAAGCTCTGCTGCTGGAAGCATCTCTGTTTTTCCATCCACTGGAATTTAAACATCAATATTACATTTCAAAAGTCAAAGTAAAGTTGGCCTCTGTCATGCTTTTAAAGAATTTCTCGTACCTAGGAGACAGCTCCTCAGTGTATGGTTACAGTTGGTGAAGGTCAGGACCATACCTAGTTGACCAGGATAGCAGGGCATCCCTGCTGGCATCTCTGCTGCCACCTCTCATGCGGTCCTGAGCTCCCCGAGACTCGCCTATGTCCCCTGTGCGCTTGAAGAACCTGGTTCCCCCCGTGTGTTCAGCCTGCCTGAAAGCTGCATCCCTCCCAGAGCCCCACGCATGCCTTGAGCAGGGTACACACTTGCTGCCCCTTCTCCCCTCCCTTCCTCCTGGCAGAGAGGATTGGAGCTTGCAGGAAAGCTGCTTTGATTGCTATTAACTTACACACAGACTCACCTCTTTGTGAACTAGAGGAAGTGGTTCTAGTCCTGTCTTTGAAAGGAGAACTTAGTCTTTCAGCTTTATGTTACCATTAATATGTCTAGCTCGTCCTCCACATGGACTGCCTGGGAGCTGGAAACGTCGGATTCTTTTAGAAATCAGGCTGGAGGAGAATGCATTCTGTTGTGGGTTCCTTGTCTTAATTACATGGCTCACCCTTCAACAACGTAACACCCTTTTTAAATATTCAACAAATCTGTGTAAATTCAGTTTCCTTAATCTGGTAAAAAATTAAAAGAAAGAATAGAAAATGTAGTCAGGGGTCAGCCTTCTGCTTTGTTTCGACCACCGTTCTCCAAGGAGAACGAGTGTCTCCTGAACTTCCCGTGATGAGCTTTGGAGGGAGAAAGGAACAGGGGAAAGAGCAGAAGTGACGAAAGAGGAATAAAGTCTAAAGTGTGTGTGAGATGTGTGGCTCTAGGTTAAATTCCAGAGAGAGGAAGGAGAGGAGGAGGAGGAGGAAGAGGAAAGAAGAGTGCGGAGGGGGAGGGAAGAGACGTCAGTTGGCTGTGGTGTGGAGTGTCAGATGAGCAATAAAAACTTCTACCGTGTTTGAGTCTGACATCTTAACTAAGCATCTATGTGCTGGGCTCTTAGACCCCAGCGGGAAGCAGTGAAACAGGTGATTGTTTTGTCTCGTGGAACACACACACATAGCATTTATTAAATACAGTAGGTTACGTTGCAGATAAATTCTTAGGTCATTCTATTGTCACAGTATTCCTTTCAGACTTTGTTACGTGCTAGCCATAAATCCAAATGAGTAGAAATGAACTACTCTGAAATATTGAAATATAACTGTAGCAAAATATATTTTCTGATTTTGTATTTATTTTCTTGCTTTCTTAATTGGTAAATATTTTTACATGAATGCAGACCTACTTTTTTTTTTCCAGACTGTTAGAAATTCTATTTGATCAGCCTATCTGCAAAAAGGTTCCTGAAAAACATACAGGGCACAAAAGTCAGGCTCAAAAGTGAACTTTGTTAAATCACTAATTGAGATTGATGAAAGACAAAAATAATCTGAAATTAAACACAGAACGTTGAACTTAGCCCGAAGTAGATAACCTGACAGCTCATCTCCATCGCACACGCCAATGCTTTTGTGCGCCAAAGCTTGTACACTGGTAACAGTGACAAACTTGAGGTCAACACTTTCAGATACTTGCTAAATAGTTTCCAGGTTGGTTCTTTGGTTTTGGTGCCAGAAAGGCTAATTAACTCTACTTACAACTTATCTTTTAATTATCAAACTGCAGGTGTGATGCTTAAAATATTTAACAAGTGTGTCACAGACTCTAACATAGACTTTGTACCCTAAAATACATTTTTCTGATGGATACTGACTGAATAAACACACACTCATCACGGGAAACCGATATGTAAGTTAACATGGAATGAAATTTCCCTCCTGATCCCTTCAAAATTAAGCTACTCCTTTGTAGAAAGTAGTATGACCATCTGCATCCTCCAATAACACAGCTACCATGAGAATATGGGAGAGGACGTGCCTCCTGAGCACATTTTCCACTTTTGAAGAACTTCACATTTCTGAAATTATATGTTGGTATTCTGGTTGTTGGCACTATACTGAAAAGATGTAAAGGATGTGATTTGAAAGAAATATTAGTTTTTATGGTACGCATTGAGGCACCAATGATCACACCATGAAGGTCAGAGAAGGACAAAGCATGCACTCTGACAGGCGGGCTCCCCCGGATGTGAGAACGCATCTCACATCTGCAGTTGGGCTGCATTTTTAACAAGCACAGATTTTTTGGAAGGAAGCACTATAGTAAGTCACAGCACAGGGAAAGAAAAAGCAGTTTGACTGTATGTCCTACAGTAGGGCATCTCTTCACATTCTCCTAATTTTAGTAAAGGAACAACCCCAGGGGGTTCCAGCCAAGGGTGAAGAGTATTCAGAATGGGTAAGAGTGAAAAGAGATGTTGAATATTAGCTGCAGCCCTGAGATACCTGTAGGTGGGATCATAGTGCATCTCACCGGCTTTCTCTAGGAGGAGAGACCAAGCAGATGGTTGGAGGCTGGACCCAGATGGTGTGAATATTTTACACAAAGACAAAGGATTCAAGTGCTGTAAGGAGAGACTACAGGGGTTACTGTGATGTCCTGTCTGGACACCCACATCAGGATCAAGACACTGATTTCTTCAGGCACTAGAATTATTAACTGATAGCTCATAGCAAATTCTGCCCAAGAACTGATATCTGGTGAGATAAATTTCTTCACTTAATGCAATGCCTTCTCCCCAGGGGACACCCACACCCCATGAGTGGTCGATGTAGGGGTATGCACAGGTCCTCTTATTGTCACTCAGAGCAACTCTGAAAGGCCATCCCAGCACCCAGTGGGATTATGTGGAGTCATGTTTTTTTGCAATTTTACGGCAGTTCAACTCTCTTTGCTTCATGTTGCTTTCTTAATTCATCCTTTTTATTACTGAAACCACTTCTCAAAAAACTTCTTATATTCAAGTTTTTCTTTCTGTATCTTTTCCTAGAAAATATAATGCAGGAGAGTTTCTTATTAACTTTTGAAAATGCATGGGAATCTGTCCATTTGTAACTTACCAAATGTAGGATAGATATATGCTTGAATATGTGTTAACTAATTTAGCAGCCTCAGGAAAGCAAATGTGAAAATGTAGCAATGGAATGTTTCATAATTATGTCTAAATCACTACACAGGTGTAGTGCTATTTTTATGCTCTTTAGTGCTATTTTTATGACTAAGTTTATTTATAAGTAGTTAATATGCACTCAGCCAAATCAGTTTTACTTTTTCTTCATAACATTTCAAGTTAATGTTTTACTTTTCCATGTTTTTAATTTATCAATTTTTAAACTAATCTTTATAGTTAGTAAACAAATTTTTAAGCCTGAAATTTATTTTTTTCCAATCTCATGCTTTCAATATTTTGGCTTAATTTATCTAATACAAGTTTCAGGATTAACTAAAAATTAATCTGTTGAAATTTAGTTTCTCTAGATGGGAAGATCAATATTTGGTGTCTTTAAAAGTACATCTCACAAGCATGTTAATATTAATAAGGCTTAAGAGATGGTAAATGATAACATTATGAAATCTGTTCACTATCTTTGATTTTTATAACATTTCAAGATGTCTTTTACATGCATATGATTTACCCTTTAAATATACAAAAGTTTTGTGACTTTCAAAGTCATCTGTGTTACCTAACTTCACTCTAAAAAAGGCTACTATAAAGGAACCCTTAACAGTTGCTCCTCATTCCTCTGACAAATACTATTTTCCATTTTCTTTATATTTTGCATAAATAGAAGCATGAAATATGTAGTCTTCTTCATCTGACCTCTTTGACTCAGCATGATGTTTCTGAGCTGCAGCTACATTATATAATGTATCAGTATTTCTTTTCATTGCTGAATAATGTTCAGTTGTATAGATATACTGCATTTTGTTTATTCATTTATTAAGTAATGAGCATTTGAACTGTCCCTAGTTTTTAGCTCTTATATAAACTTGTATGAATTTTGTGTGGACATTTTTTTCATTTCTTGGGTATTTACCTGGAAGTAAAAGTGCTTCATAGTACCGCGACTCTAAGCTTGATATTTTGAGGAACTATCAAAAAGTTTTTTTTTTATTTAAAAAAATAAAAGTACAGAAACATATTAACAAACAGACACCAATTAGCATAAAAAATAGTACAATCACAACTAATCTATAGACAAGGTGAAATGGTCTCAACAGTGGTTATTTCTTTATCCATTGATATCTTCTAAGTGTAAATATATGAACCCATATACAGACATGCAAAATAAGTCAGACAATTAATCCTCTCAACAACAGAAAAAACACAAATACCAAAAATCCAAAGACAAAAAACAAAACAGGCAAACAACAGTAACAACAACACAACAACAAAAAACCACCAATAGTTGCTGCTTTGCATATTGATATCTGTATGTGTTATCCTGAACACACACTATCAAAAAGTTTTCTGAAGTAGCTGCACTATTTTGCATTTTTACCAGCAATATATCCTGATAGATTCCAATTTCTATGTATTCTCATCAGTACTTGTTGCGCTTATTGTTCTGTTTTTATACTAAGAGGTGTGATGTGGTACCTTGTGGTTTGGGCTTGTATTGCCCTAAGGTTTAGCGGTGTTGAACATCTTTCTATATGCTTATTGGCCATTTATATACCTCCTTTGGAGAAATGTTCTTTCAAATTTTTCCCATATTAAAATTGAACTATTTATCATTTTGTTGTAGACTTGTAAGAATCTTTTTGTATATTTTTTAATACAAGTTCCTATCAGGTATCTAGATTGCAAATGTTTTCTCCTACTTTGTGGGCTGTCTTTTAACTTTCTTTGATATCCCCAAATTTTTAATTTTTATAGTCTAGCTTGCCTATTTTGTTTGCTTTATTGCTTAAGCTTTTGTTGTCATAAGGCATAACCCCAAGGTCTCAAAGTTGTAACCTATGTTTTTTTCTGAAAATTTATTTTTAGTTCTTTCACTTAGGTCTATTTTGAATTAATTTTTATGTATAGTGTGAAAAGTCCCACATCAATCTTTTTCATGTAGATGTCTATTTTTGAAAAGACTGTTCTTTCCTTACTGAATTATTTTGAGACTCTTGTTAAAAAATCATTTGATCACGAATGTGAGGGTTTATTTCTAGACTCTCTAGTCTATTCCAGGATATATGTTTTTTTCTTATGCCAGTACCACACTACCTCTTTTAGTAGAGCACTGTGATAGCAAGTTTTGAAATCAGAGAGTATGAGCTGTCCATTTTTATTGTTTTCCAGGATTGTCCTTAGGCCCTTTGGACTTCCATATGGATTTCAAAATTAGTCTGTCAGTTTTTGCAGGAAAACCCATTGAGATTTTGGTAGTGATGCCATCGACTCTATAGGGGAATTTCAGGCTATTGCCATCTTAACAATACTAACCCTTCCAAACAGGGAACACAATGTCCTCCTGTTTGTTTAGATGTTTTTCAGTGATTTCAGCAACACTTTCTAATTTTCAGAGTACACGTTTTGCACTTTTTTCAGGTGAAGTTTGTTCTTAAGTGATTTGTTCTTTTTGACATACTTTTACAATATGTAATAGAATTCTTTTCTTAATTTCATTTTGGATTATTCACTGCTAATGCAGAGGAATATAACTGATTTTTATATTGAGTTTTTATATCACAACCTAACTGAATTTGTTAATTCTAATAGATTTTTAGGATCTTCTATATGGAACATCACATCATCTGTAAGTACACACAGTTTTACTTCCTTTCAAGCCTGGATACTATTTCATAGATGTGCTGAGCGTGGGCATGCTTGTGTTCTGGCTGATCTTAGGAGGAAGGACTGGTGCTGTGCTTTCAGTACATCCTCTCTTCACATTGAGGGACTTCTCTTCTTCTGCTCCCTTGACTCCTATTTTTAACATGAAAGAAGAAATGGACAATTCAGCAATAAACAGTTATACAACATTATCACCACTGTTATGCCATTTATCCCAGGAATGCAAGGTTAGATTCACATGTGAAAATCAATCAACTACATTACTAAACTATAAGGCAAAAATTTCTTGACCATCTCAGTAGGTGCATAAAAAAGCATTTGACATCATCCAAACCCTCTCATCTACTTTCATTCTCTGTTGTTAGTTGTATATTTGTTTATAGTTGTTACAGCTTTCTGATGGGTTAAGCCTCTTGTCATTGTTCAGCATCTTTTGAATGTCTGAGAAATGAATCAACAGAAAACAGATTTGGCAGATAATCTACAAAAGTCTATCTACTGAGCTAGATTTTCCACTAATTCTATTAAAATTGCAAACTGAGCAACAGATGGAGCATAAGACAAAAAATACATTTCCAAAAGTCTATCAGTGAGGATGTATCAGGGAGGATGTACCAGTGAGGATGCCTTCAGATGTATGAAGTATCTTGACTTAAACTAGTTTAAACAGTAGAGATGATTTATAAATCACCAAATTAGAACATCAAACTACTTTTTAATCCAGGATGCATTATCTGAGTCACAGAACACAGAAAGTGATTTTGAGTGACTGTTTTATTAGTTCTTCCAAGGATAATATATATGCATTCTAGATGCATAAGAGAGAAATTAATTTATTACATATAAGGTATGTCTTAGAGCTGTAAGGGTTTAATTTTCTGGTGGAAATTGATAAAGGCCTGTCCCAAAGCAGTATGAATTTTAGATTTTAATTCTATTAAGGACATATTTTGAGTGCAAGTGTGAGCACCAGTGTGTGTGTGTGTGTGTGTGTGTGTGTGTGTGTGTGTTTAGTCTGATCTTTCCCAGTAGAAAATTGAAGATAGACGAGTGTAAGGTCTTTACTAGTGTAAAGTCTATCTTCAACTAGTTTTCCTCTGGATTGATACTAGTTTGCATTGAAAAATATGGTGAATATTTCAATCTTTGAAACATGTATTACAGTAATGGACACACTGCCAGGAAGCCCCCCTCAGATTACTCCACCTTATGTTGAACATACATATCCCAGCATTCTTGCCACCCTTTGAAGCAGTTCTGGAAGTCCTCCTGCATACATCCTCTTTGTGCCTTGAGTTGTGCTACTGCAGCTACCTCAATGTCCTGAACTGATTCAAAATGTTTATATTTCATGGTCATTTTGACTGAGGGAGGAACTAGAAGTTGCATGGTGCCAGATTCAGTAATCAAGGTGGATGAGGATCATAACTCTTAAGGACAGACATGAAAGAATACTTCCAGAACTGCTTCAGAAAGTGACAAGAATAGTGAGACAAGATGTGTTCAACTCGAACGGAAATACTCTGTGGAGAATTAATGACACTATGTCTTTTACTATAGTAATTTTTTTTCTTTAAACACATACCATATTTTTTGACCCACCCTTGTGGATGTGTGCAACGGCAGCCAGTTTTTTCCTCATGACCAGTGAACAAATGTACTGAGTTCTACTTTTCTGGTCAATGTGAAGTCATCAATCTGTGTGACAGAGTTTGGAATGATCTGTGTGTGCGATTGCACTGGGGACTGAGGCGAAGCTGCACTACCTAACACAAAGCTATACAAAGGAGAAGCGGAGAAAGATACCAGAGACACACTGTAATATTGTAGGGAGTGGCTGAAGCTGGGAATACTTGTCCTGAGAAAAACATCTTGCCTGAGACAATTCTAGTCTTAGTCATTAGGCAACTCTGTGTCTCCTAATACTAACTTTGATAAAAGTGTAAATAAACACCCCTATTTTTGTTGTTCAGTTTCCTCTTCTCCCGTTTGGAAAGAGGACTCCACCTGACCTCAGCTTTGTCTCTTGTCTATATTTTCTAAATCGTCTTGCTGTTTTTTCCCCGCAACCATCGAGAGCCATGCAGTTGCTGCATAATATTTGTTGTATTCTTTGCTGAATTAGAGGCCTAGCATTTTAGTAATTTGTTTCATAACTGACAAATCCCAGGTGTTGCCTTAGTAGCATTGTATTTCAATGGTAATAAGAAAGAAAATAACATCATACCACAATGGTATAATATGCACCCATGTTTATAGCAGCACAATTTGTAATAGCTAAATCTTGAAAACAACCCAAGTGCTTATCAACTGAGGAATGGATAAAAGAAATGTGCTTTTTTTTATATAGTAGAGTACCACTCAGTCATAGGAAGGACAAATTTGAGACTTCTATAGGTAAATGGATGCAACTTGAGAACATACTCATAAATGAAATAAGTCAGACCCGCATGTATAAACATCATATTGTCTCCCTATTGTGAGAAACAGAATGAGTTAATAAGATCCAAAATGTACAGTAGATATTGTGAATTGGGAAGACATTGTTCAAAAAAAAAACTGGGATAGAGGAAAGGGGAAAGAAAAGAAAGGAAAAGGAGTATACACACACACACACACACACACACACATGCAACATAGTTAAGATCATTATACTGATAGTTTCTCTTAGTTTACTGAAAAGAAAGGTTTGAGCTAACATTGTTTGAACGATATTTCATGCCTATATCTTGTACCATGAGGATAACAATAGGTAATGTATTATTATTACTTTCCTAATAGTTTGTTTTGAAACTGATTTATTGGGGTTTTTCTCTTTAAAATAAGATAAAGAAGACAGATTATTTTCAGCTGACTAATCCACCAAAGCTCATTATTTTAATAATTAATTGGTACAAATATGAATTTATCTTCAGCCACTTACTGGGAAGGCCTTTGTCCACAAGCATCCCACACAGCAGAGCACAGAGTCTGATTTGGCAAATGGGAAGGAGCCAGGCCAGCTGAGGTGCTTCCCCATGTTTTATCTGAAGGAATCACAGGTCCCTCGGCCCCCCTGATCACCTGATCCCTGTTCACACCAGTGAGGCCTTTTTGCATTCCAGTTGTTTCCACTTAGTGTAAATTCGTAAGTCCAGCTGAATCTTATTCCAGGGTGACACAACTATGGGAATGCTTTCAGAACTGCTGTAGATAAGCTTCAGAAAACACTGGAGGAGAGTAGGTGTTAGCAAAGTGGAGATTCCTACTTCTTGTTCACATTTGCAAAAGGGTAAATCGTCTAAGATAATACTCCGTCCTAGAGAAATTCAAGCACAGAATTTTAAACTGGAAAGTGACTGAATGTTTAGAAATCGGGAACCAGGAAAGCAGTGGCCAAACTATAAGCATTATAGATTTGTTACACGTGGAGAGTGCCACACCTGCAATACATACGGAACTGCTCCAGTGGGATGTCACCGTGTGGCCTTTTGACGGGGTGGGGAGAAGCGCTGGCTCTTTCTTGGGCATCTGAACAGTCACAGCTGAGTGGACCAACATAACCGCTGCGTGCCTCCCTGACACCTGAAGACCTCTCTTTTAGAGTAACATGGGGCTCTGTCTTGTGATAAATCCTTCCTATACATCTTTAGTGACCGTGTTGTATAAAGACACGCACAGGTTTGTTTTAAACCTTTTCAAGAAAGCGCAAGCGCTCTCCTGCCCCATGGATAAAAGTGGAGCATCCACTTCCTGTTAATGCAACATGTTGTGGCAGATGATACTGGAAATAGCTGCTTGCTTTGAGTAACACATTTTAAAATCAGCTACAAAAGCTGCGGCAGAGGGCTGGGGCTATAGCTCAGTGGCATAAATGCCTGCCTGTTAAGCACAAGTTCCTGAGCTCCATTCCCGGTTTAAAAAACAAAAAATTGATAAAAAGCTGCAGCAGAGAAGGTGAGGTGAGTACAGACAGATTTGCCTAAGAAATGTGCTGTGCAGGAGAGGAAATTTTAAAAGGGTATTTAACTTGGGAACATAAGAAAGATTTTGGAAGGAGGGCCTGAGACCTATCTGTTTCCAGGTATTAGAAGGGGAAGATAGGATTGCATTTGTTCCTCACAGATGCGCAAGGCGGTGATGTTAGGCAGAGGCAGAATTCTGCTCTGTGTAAATGAAATATCTAATGAGCAGGCTGAGCCAAGGGGGACACTCAGTAGCTAGTCCAGAGTCTGTCCAGCTGACCTATGCTTCACTCCTAGGGGCCATGACTTGTAAACTTCAGTGACAAATTTTAAAAGCATATCCTAATTATTTTTCATATGCATTATACATATGAATAAACTTGGAAAGAACACTGTTGCTAGCCAAGTTATTCACCTATTACTAAGCAGTCTCTGAAAACAGAGTTGGGTGCCAGGGTGCCCCAGGGTGTGGCATATTGATGGAACAAGAGGACTTTCCAGTGGGGATGCCAGCCTCACCTGTATTGGTCATCGTAAAAGCCACTTCTTTTTCAGTGCTCTCCAATAACATTTTAAGAATGTCACAGAATCTCTGGAACTCACCTTTTTTGAAATCTTCACTGTTCTTATACATTTACTAAAATTCACGGAAATAATTTAACTCAATATGTGTAACTTAGTTCCTATGTATGTGTGTAGGCATATTTGTACATATATACAGTACATATTTCAATAATTTCCTGTTTAATGAATGAACAGTGATGATTTAATGATAAGGAAATGATGCCAGGAAAAGGTTTCCAAGAGAAAGCTGATCCAAAATACGAGATAGACCAAAGATAGAGAAATGCTATGCTGTTAAGTTCTTTTTGGTTTTGGTTTTGTTTGTTTGGGGCGGTACCGGGGATTGAACTGAGAGCTTTGATACTGAACTACATCCTCAGCCCTTTAAATTTTCTTTTTTTTTTTTTACTTTGAGACAGAGTCTTGCTAAAAATCCCAGGCTGGGCTTCTACTTGTAATACTCCTGCCTCAGGCTCCCTGGGTGCTGAGATTGTAGATGTGTGCCACCATACTCAACTTGTGTTCAACTCTTGCTGAAGCTATGACAGATGATGGAAATGTTTAATAAATTATCAAGAGAATCCTTTACATGTCTTTTCTTGGCTAGCAAATATCCTTTTTACTAGCCAAGTTCAAAAAAGTTAATTGTTATAGGTAGTTCAGAGTCTTATTGTGGTAGATTTCAATTGTACTCTATATAGATAAAAGTAAACCTTACTGTTGTACTCAGGGTTTACCAAGGAAAAGGTTTAATACATGACATATAATTTATAGGATTTCATAATATTCACCTAGAGGGTCAAATGCAGAAGAGTGCAGGAGATCTGTCCACATACTAGAGACCAAAAGAATCCAACTAAGGGGCCTGGATCCACAGCAGTGTCCTTCATGAATCCAGCTGAAGATCTAGAGCCCAAGGCAGTGCCCTCCATGAGTCCAGCTGGAAGCCTAGAGCCCGTGACAGCTTCTCATGGGGGTCTGTATCAAGGATCTGCACTGGGAAGGTCCAAAGGTCAGTGGTGGAAGCCAGCAAGTCTATACCTGCAGGATAAAGGATCTGTGCCAGTAGGCTGAGGGATTTGCACCAGAGCACAGAAGCAAAGCTCAAGATAGGGACCAGAGCTCCCCACAAAAGAACCACAGCCATTCTCAGCAACAGCGAGGACCTGAGCTCCTCCTTTGATGAGAACAGCTGAGTTCCTATCAGGAAAATCAGCATAACAATCTCCTCCAGGAGCATCAACAGCATGGCATCTCCAGTTCTGCATTTATACTGTTGGTAACAATCTTCAAGTGGGCCTTCTACATCTAGGACCCTGCTGACTCTGTTTATCTGGGTGTTACAAGTTGAGCACTAGTTAATCTACCACACTTAGCTTCAAGTTAATATTTCAATAAATTAAATAAGGGAGTAAGCTCTCTCCCCTTTGTACTTTACTAGTTGATGGTAGATGTGTTAGTTTCCTGTTGCTTCTGTCACAAATCACCTTGAATTCAGTCACTTGAGATAGCACATGTATTTTTCTCCTGCAGTTCTGGAGTTAAAGTCAGAGATGAATCTATAAGACCAAATCAAGGTATTCACAGGGCTGATTTCCTCTGATGGCTTCAGAGCCATCCCTGCCTTTTCCTGCTTCCAGAGGACCCATATTTCTTCTCTTACAGCCAAGTCCTGCCTATCTCCTCCCATAATCAAAGTGCCTCTTCTCTTTGACTGTCTTTCTCCCTCTTGTAAGAACTTCTGTGATTGCATCAGACTAGCCTGAATAATTCAGGACCCTTAATTTAATCACATCTGCAAAGTTCCTTTTACCATGCTCAGTGACATATCCACAAGTCCTGGGGACTACAGCCTGGGCTTCTTTGGGAACCAGAATTCAGCTCACCACATAAAATAAAATATATTTTTAAAATATTGAATTATAATATTCAAATAAATTTTTGGAGTCAGATGGGTGCATGTCAACAACTAACCAAACATCTTGTTGATATTATTTCTTGCTTACATTCACCATCTTATTTACCTAAATTGCTACCTATTTCAGAGAAAGTGTGAACTGAAAAAACAACAGGCTCATGCCCAGCACCAAATCCTGTGTCGACATCAACTCCAGTAAGTCTTTGGGACTGGATTGGAAGTCAGGAAATGAAACTTAATCTGGAATCAGGTATCTGTGTGAGGGGGCATCCTGGTTTTTCCAAAGTGTATGTCCACACAGACAGACAGAGGAAGATCACAGGCAGGTGATATACAAGTCACAGCTGCATGGGTTACTCACAGTCATAGATGGGATATATAGAGATCACTTTTTATTTTTAAAAATCACTACTTTTTTATTCTAAGAAAATTTTAGATTTCTGTGCAATTGTAAGAAATAATTTCCATGTACCTTTCGCCCAGTTTTACTCAAAATCAGCATTTGCAAAACTGTAGCGCAATACTCCAGTCAGGATTCTGAAGTTGATACGGAGATATACACAAGATTTTCATCGCCTACAGAACCCTGGATTTGGTGGCCACATCTACATTTCTCCCACATTCTTAAATCCTGGCAAGCAGCGGTTTTCCCTCTTTTCCCATAATTTTGTCATTAGAAGAATTCTGTGTGTAATACAATATGTAAACTTTGGGGCTTTACTCATACTTCATAATTCTGAAACAGATCGTCTCATGTATTAATAACTGAGCACTTTTAGTTGCTGTGTAATATTCCATCACGTGTATGTACCACAGTTTATCTAACCATTCATTTGTTGAGTGTTATCTACTGTTATGGTTGATACCTTGTGTCAACTTGGGGAGTCTAAAGGTTTGGCTGAGTGACTCAGCAGGAAGCCAGGTTACTTACTTTGTATACATCCTGAGCCTGTGGAAGAGGAGGGCATGGAGATTGTGTGAGAGCTACACACCCACTGAGGGGCGGGTAGGCAGTTTACAATGTAAGGGAAGGAAAGAGGCTGCTTGCCACTCTTCCTCCTTTTTGCTGTGGTTGTTTTTGCTGTGTTCTGCACCATGAATGTTTGCCCTCTGCCATGTGCCCCTCTGCCTCTGAGCCAGCCAAGTATGGACTGAAACCTCCACAAACTGTAAGCTAAATAAACCTTTCCTTCCTTCATTTTGGGCATTGGGTATTTTGTCTCAGCAATGAAAGACATCTACATGGTCATTTCTCTAGGATCAGTGCCCACAAGCCCAATGGTTGTATTTCATAACAGTTGCAATGTTCATGTTTTAAGGAATAGCCAAACTATTTTCCAGAAAGGATGTACCAATTTGCACTCCCACCAGCAGCATGAGTGTTCTGGCTTCTCCATATCCTTGCCAGGGTTTGGTTTTGTAACACTTTTCCATTTTAGCTATTCTGACTGGTGCACAGGGACGTCTCTTTGTGGTTATAACTTGAATTTCCCTAATAGCTCATGATGGGAGATATCTATGCGCTCATGTGCTCCTTGAACTTGCTGTTTCCAGAGCACCTCTGAGGAGGCCATGACAGCAGCAAGAGGGTGACCTCAAGGCTAGTGACTTCTGCTTCTGCCCAGACCACCCTGCTGATACCCATTGTACAACTGGCCTCCTCTGCAATTTCATTCAGTTTCCTTTGTTTAAGAGAAAGAGTAAATTCCACTTATTTTGTCTATTTTACAGATTATTGTTTTTAGAAAATGACTAATTCCCCATTATCCTAGACAAAAATTGTATGATAATTAGAGATAAATACACTCAAATATATTTATATAAAGCTATGCTTAAAAGCCAACTAGTTAAGCCATCTTCTTTTTCTTCATTTCTTTATAGTGAATGACACAAGCTTCCCCTATTTCTAAAAGACAGAAATTGTACTTTTCAAAAAAAAAAATTAAAAAATGAGTTCAATCCCTGGTACTGCCAAAAAAAAAAAAAAAGAAATTGTACTTTTCACTAATTTAAAAATACTTTAAACATCTCTCATCAATATTAAGCATTTCCTTCCCCATAGAACCAGCACAGCAACATCCTTTCACTTGTCATTCAGGAGCCAGCAGGTCAGAAATATGAAAATGTTAGTAGAAGTACTCATGATTTGGTTATACCTTAGACATAAGTGTGAGATACTGGTAATCCATAACAATGATAAGGAGTATATGCATGGTGCTGGCTTACACTGGCTTTTGTGATTCTAAAGGTTTGGATCCAAACATAAGTACTTGTCAGAGCACATGAGCCACACAATAATCTTGTGTCCTTTGGAGAATTCTACTATGAACACTATTGTTATGGCTGTGTCTAGATGTGCCCCCAAAGCCTCCTGAGGTCATAGGTGGGGCTCTTTCAGAGGTTGCTGAATCTAGGGTGTGTGATGCTGGCATTGATTCATGGTGCAACGCTGGAATCAAGGGCACTAGGATAGGGTGAGTGCTGCTCACGCTAAGTAGCCGGAGTAAGACAGAAGGGGTAGAAAGGGCTGTTCTCACCCCTGGTGCTCTTCCTGCCTGACTGCCGTGGGGTGTTTCTCCTCTGTGATGCCTCTCCACCACACCACCCTGCCTTGGAGCTAGTCAGCTATGAGCTGAAACCTCTATGAATTGTGAGCTAGAGAAACCTTTCCTCCTTTAACTTTTGGTGGCAGATATTTTTTCTCAGCAATGAGAAAAGTAACTAAGATACTAATATTTTAGCTTTTTTCTTTCAATGACCAGGCTGTCTTTTTTTTTTTTTTTTTTTTTTTTTAACAAGAGATGCTTTGTGAGCAAGCTTTAAAAATCAGCCATGTTTAAAAAAAGAAAAAAGCACCCTCCCTACCACACTTTTGCTGGTAATTTTCACATCCCACCAGGGGACTGTCAGGGTCTCAGCACCCTGGCAGGAAAACATAGAGGCCACGCTGTTGCTCTTTCTCCTTCTTGTAAGGCCATCTGAGGTGATGGCCTGCAGCATGATGCAATGTGAGCTGCAGCTTCCCAGAGGGCCAGTAGACAGAGGTCACTCCATTCCTGGTCCCAGGGAGCAACAAGACCTCCTCACCCACTCGTGAGCCAACTGGAACTCTGCTGTCCCTGCACGTGCATGCAAGCGGCTCTCTGGAGGACAGAATCTGGCCACGGTGGAACATTTTTCTCTCATGTTATCATCCATCCTGACTTTTCTGCTGGGAAAGCTATGAAAAGTTAAGGATAGTTCTGGTGAAAAGAAGATAATATATTTACCATCTTCATTCCACACACGTACCTTTCTCAATAGTTGCTGTCTACATTACTGAGGGCTTTGTACATGCAGTTAGAAGGCTCCCTGGAGAGGTTCCATGGTGCTGACTTCTGCACGGTTTCCATTCTCTCCGTGTGAGGTAGAAGTCATTAGTGGGACATAATCACCTTTAGAATAGTATATCTTATGTTCCCTTTGGACCTTGGGTTGGAAAGCACGGATAAATGTGTAGGAGGATTGTATGCCACAGGTAGAACGGAGGCCTGTTGGCTGATCAGGCCCTGGAGAAGGACTTGGGCTCCTCACTTCACTGGATTCTTCTCTCCTGTCTCTGTTGGGACCCCAGCAATACCAGAAGGCAGAAACAGGGTACTGGTCAATTCTATCTTTCCCATGAAAAAGTTAATAGTGCTCTCATTTATCTACTTTAACACAAATCAGAGGCAAAGCATTCTCATACCAGGACTAGAGAAAGCAGAAGGCTCTGATGCCTATAAAAATGGAAAGCTTGAGCCCATTCCCAAAGTCTTGTAGGATCAAGGCAATTCTAGTATCCACCCAGTCCTGGCTTTTCTGTAATAAATGTGGCTGAGAGCTTTAGTGGAAGAGCAGTGTGTTCTGAGGCAGTATAGTATGAATCTGCGCCCTAATTTCAACATAATCTCCATGTACAGGGGCTAGAGAAGTAGATGGGACACTGAGGAGGATGACTGAAAACCAGGAAAGGCTGGTGAGGTAAAAGGAACTGTGGTGGACTGACAACTGGTGGTCAACTTGTAACACCCAGCTGCACTAAATCAGTATGGTGCTGGGTATGGAAGACCCATCTGAGGGTTGTTGCCAAGAGCATAAAAAAGAGAACTGGAGATAGTGCTGTTGATTCTCCTGGAGAAGCTTGTCATGATGGCTTTCCTGATATGAACTTGGCTGTTCTCATTGTCAGAGGAGCTTGGGACCTCACTGTCACTGAGGATGGTGGCAGTTCTCTTTGGGGGAGCTCTGGTTGGTACAGTGCAGATCCCTCAGCCTGCTAATACAGATCCTTCATCCTGTTGGCATAGACTTTCTAGTGTCTACCACTGACCTTTGGGCCTTCCCAGTGCAAATCTGTGAAACAGGCCTTCATGAGACATTGTCATGGGCTCTAGGCCTCCAGTTGGACTTGTGGGGGGCATTGCCATGGGCTCTAGATCTTCAACTGGACTCATGCAGGACATTGCTATGGGATTCAGGCCCTCAGCTGGATTCTTTGGGTCTTTATTGTGTGGACAGATCTGCATTCTTTTTCATTTCACTTGAGTGACTATTATACAATAATCCCATAAATTTTGTGTCCTGCATTAAACCATTTCACTTGTGACCTCTAAATACAACAGGAACACTTCTCCATTGTTGGTGGGAATGTAAAGTAATACAAGCCCTATGGAAATCAGTATGAAGATTCCTTAAAACCTAAAACTAGAAGTTCCAATTTACCCAACTATTCCCCTTCTAGGTATCTTCTTGAAAACATTAAAGACATTATTACAGTGATCCGTGTATATTCATGTTTATAGCAGCATAATTCATGACAGCTAAATCTTAGAAGCAGATTATATGTCCATCAATAGATGAATGTATAAAGAAAATATAGTATTTATACCAATGGAGTATTAGTCTGCCATAAAAAATAACAAACTTGAGTCATTTTTGGAAAAATCAGTGCACCTTGAGCCTATAATGTTAAGTGAAATAAACCAGATGCACAAGCTTAAATATCACATGGCTACTTTGATATGAGAAACCCAAAAATATAAATAAAGAGCAGAGCAAAAAGTAGATAAGAGGAAGGAGAGAGATCTTTTGCAAGAGAGAAAGGGACCAGGAAAAAGAAAGAGGAGAAGGGGTAAAAAAGCTAGGAAGTGTTCTACCCAGGCAGACTCCCCACAGGGAATATGATTATTATGTACTGCAAACATGGACTCATAAAGAATGAAAATTGAAAAAACCAAGATTGGGTTTTATAACTATTATTTCATTTAATTTCCATAACAACTTCATAAGATGGCACTATTTTTTTTTAATAAGGCACAGTTTGTATATGGGGGAACTGAGAGGCAGTATGATTGAAAAGCTTTCCCAGAGGCACACAGTTGGCAAGATGAAGCCCTGAGAATTAAGCACATGGTCTGGCTCTGGGCCTCTTGTTGGCCACTCAGCAAGCAGTACCACTGAGAAGTTCACTGTGGATGCCTAGGGTTCTCCCTCAGAGGTCTTGCAGGTCAGGACTGAAACAGAGGATCCTCCTAGGAGCCAAATGCTGTGTTCAGTCATGAAGGGTGGAAAGGAGATAAAAAAGGGAAGAAGGATCAGAGGCTGGAAAAGGCATGGAGGGGCAGAGGAAGGGCACAGGCAGATAATATGAATTGGATGTGGCTCCCATCTATATAACTACGGTGGCTTTCATTTTTTCACTTGTTTTACAACTAGGATATAGCAGCCCATGGTGGGTTGTTAAAAAGCCAGACAGGACTTCCAAGAAAGTGGCAAAGTGGTGAGTGACAACAACTCACCTTCTCCAAAATTCAGAATCCAGACACTGGGCAATAAAACATAGGGAAGAAAAAGAGAGAGGAGATCTCCAGGAACCAGGAAGGATCTGACACAAAAATTAAGTTGCAAAGAATTCAAGGCAGAGAAGGAGAGAGACAGTCTGCACTTTCTGCCTGGTTCCTATTCATGGCTCACAAGGAAAGGGAGATCAGAGCTGGGTGTGGTGGTGGATGCTATAATCCCAGCACTTGGGAGGCTGAGGCAGGAGAATTGCTGTGAGTTTGAGACCAGCCTGAACTAGTAGCAAGACTCTATCTCACAAAACCAAAAACTAAATAAGTAAATAAAAGTTTAAAAAATGGAAATGGAGATCAAACTACAGAGCTAAAGTGAAAGTTGAGGACTCTGGAGGGCCTCAGGTAGAAATGCTGATGTGGAATGGATCCGGAGGGGGATTTACAGGGATAGCATGGGATTTTGTTCTCACGTGGGGCTCTGTCAGGCAATGCCTGGTGAGTGACTCCAGTCTCAGCACCCATTGTATCCCTGGAGACATTACTTGAGTGCAGCTGTGGGACTCACTTTAGGGCTCACAGTATTACGATCCCACTGTGACTGGGAAAGAGGTAGCTACCCTTTTATAGCTGTGGTCAGACAGCAGGCTGGAAAGAGATCCCTGAGGGGTTTGAGCTGGAGGACAAAGGCCCCGCCTCCACAGCCAGTGGCCAGGCCCAGCTGAGTTGCTCTGGATTTAAGAGTTGTCACCTTGGAGCCCTTACCCTACTACTAACTGCACCCAGCATGGACCTTTGGCCTGACTGTCTTCCTTATCTACCATGGTGAGTACAAACACATCTTGACTTGGGTACTCCCCTAAAATTATAAATCCTGGGGGAAACATCATTCAAAATCACAGAAATTTCTTCTCTTTCTTTCCTCGTTTTCTTTGCCAATAAGTTTTTAAAAATGAATATACCTAGTGGGATGAGTAAAAGTAAAGTAAAAGGTTAAAAAAAAGTGAACTCATAGAAGGAAAATAATGCAAACATGAACATGGCCCTTTTTCCCAGAATTGTGGCATGAATTAAGTTTGTGAACCGAGGTAGCGCTGTAGGTGAAGAACTCAGCAAAATTAGATCCCCCAAATTCCAAGACCCAATCAAGAATGAACATTTGAAACAAAGAGACACTTCTCAGATAACGTACAAACGGTCAATAAATATGTAAAAACAAAGTTCAACATCACTGACCATTTGAGAAATGCAAGTTAAAACAATTCTGAGATTTTGTCTGACTCCAGAAAGGATGGCTATCATCAGGAAGTCAACCAATACAAATGCCAGAGAAGCTGCAGGGAGAAAGGAACTCTTATCCACTGTTGGTGGGAGTGTGAAATAGTACAACCTCTATAGAAATCTGTATAGAGATTCCTCAAAAAACTAAACATAGAAATTCCACTGACCCAGGTATTCTCCTTCTAGGTTTCTCTAAGGACATTATATCACATTGACACATGCACAGCAGTATACAGTCCATGATACCTAAATCTTAGAAGCACTCTGTAAATCCACCAACAGAAGAATGGATAAAGAAAATTTAGTTATTTATACACAATGGAGTTCTACTGTGCCATAAAGAGGGATAAATTTGAGTCATTTGTAGAAAAGTAGGAGCTTCTTGAAACCACAATGTTCAGTGAAATAAATCAGACATGAAGATTAATATTCTTGCTTCTCTTATACAAGAAACCCAATACATAAAGTAAAAAATGAGACAGAGAAAGAGAGAGAGAGAGAGAGAGAGAGAGAGAGAGAGAGAGGTTGTAATTCAGTCAATGCACCTGAAAGAATACTTAGTATAATTATGTGTTGTATGTTTTTTGGCATGTTAGTCTGGCTGTTATTCTGTTTATAACTAACTTGATAAAGATTTAAAAATAAATAAATTTGATGCTGGTAAAAACCAAAAACAACCCCTCCTTGAAAACCTACGAACATCAGCCAGTGGGATTTACCAGGGCAGGAGTTTGTTTGGAATCAAGAGTTGTCAGGTGTCATCAAGAGCAGGATGGCTGTAGACCGCGCAGCTGCACTGGCCAGAGAAAGAGGTGAAGCTCTTGAGAGCTGATAAACAACACCACAGAGCTCTTGTTTCTACCCATGAGGGTGCGTGCGGTGTTACCTCTCCCTTCTTCACCTGACAGCATACCGTGGAGAGTTGTCAGATGTGCTCTGGCCACAGAAAAGAAAACTTCCTGTAAGGACTGGAGCTCAGGTTGAATTATCTCAATATAATCAACACAATTCATCCTTAGATCAAACCCAACTTACAAGTTACCCTTGTCAGAAGGCTTATAAATCTGTATATTTTAATTTCTTATTTATTCTAGGTAAGGAGACTTTATTGGAGAGGTAGAATTATAAAAAGCTCAAAAAACCTTAGAGTTCCTCAAAACCAAAAAATCAACTATCTTGTAATGACGTGGGTGTGCTGTGGATATTATTTTAATATTTTCCATTTTCCTAGGGCTGAGATCAGTGTGATATAAGTACCTCAGCTGAAGTAAATAATGACAATAACAAAATATAGCACCAGTGCAAAACATACCAAGTACTAGACTTTTGAATTTTCCAGCTCTTTTCTTGCAGATGCATTTGTGTGGGAGCAGTTTCCCCTCAGGACAGAACGTAATTTTTAAAACTTGTGTTAACTTTAGCCCTATAAGTTACTTTTTTTCCATTAATATTAGCAAGTAGTGATTTATTTTAGGAAAATTGTGAACCTTCCGGGGCCTGCTTTACCCTATGTACACTTTCTTAGTATAAAACACACTTTTGGGGGCACATTGCCTGGGGCATATTGATGAATTATTAAATTTATAAGTTAATAATTATGTATAAATTCTTAGTTTACTCCCATTTATTGTTTTGCATGCCTGCTATTTTCCAAATTTATGATCAAGTAAAATATATGTTTTACTCTTTTTTCTACATTCCTACAATAGATTTATTGTTACTAAATGTTTTCAAATTTGTCTTTTGCACTTTTACAGTCTTGATTGTGAAAGGTATTTGTATAACCAATCACATATAAGCACTTCCAGGATAGCAGTGCAGACTTACCTTCCACTGATGTGGAGTTTATTTTGACCCTTCCCCCTGTCAGGTTTTGTCTAAGAAGGATGTAAGAAAAAGTTAAACTGAAATGGGTGTGGTTTTCTTCAGTTCAGTCATGGAGGTATTTGATAATAAAATGTAAGCAGAAAAATATATGGGGTGGTGAATTTAGCAAGAATGGCAAAGTGTTAAATGGTCTAACTGGTAAATAAAGAGAAGTGCAAGGCCATGGATTGCAGCTCCTCTCCTGCAGCACAGGAGTCTGAGCCTGTGCTGGGCACTCTGATGGTCAACAACTGTGGGAATGTTCCCAAATCCAACAGAAAAATTCCCTTAGAATAAACACTGCCATTTGGCAAGTTCAGCTTCAGCTCATAGCTGAGCCACTGACCTCAGCCAACTTGACTTTTCTTAGCCACATTTTCTTGTCTCAAAAGTGGGAGAAAATGTTACCTCCCAAGGCCCTATGAGAAACCTCAGCTCACAGGTTTTAAACCTCAGGACCTGGCTAGTTTGGTGCTGCTGACGTTCTTACCCTTCCTGAGGCTGCAGATTCTGGTCTCCAGAGATGTCAAATAAGATTTCACTAGAGTCTAAGGCCAAGCACCCCCCCAACCCCTTTCCTTTGATGACTATAAACTTTAAAGTGTGGAAACTATTTGCACTTGAGAGACCTGTTGCAAAATACAAGATGACAGAAAAGTTGGTTTGCTCCTGAGGCTGCTTCCTTTGAGGAGGATAGCAGATGGCACCATCCCGTGGGTTCTGGCCAGAGAAGCCCCCGTGGATCCTTTCTTAATTTGAGGAGGTGGCTGCAGCCACTCAAAAGGCAGCTGGAATAACCCAGAAAGGTGAAGTGATCAACAAAATTGCCTGAAGTATATGAGAGCAAATTTTCTTGTCAAAAAACCTTGGCTTCATGAGTCCTTTCCCCTCACTCCTATCCCAAGGCTTCATGAGTCCTTCCCCCTCACTCCTATCCCAGGACCAGTGGCCTCCATTTCATTTGACTGCTGCTCAGAACTACGAGGAAGTCACAGGTATGTGGGGCTCCCTGGGGCCTTCTCCACAGCCACTGCTTGTGCCTCTACTTCTCAGCACTGGACAGTTCATGAAGGATTTTCTTGTCGGTGACATCGTTAGACAGGCAGGGCTGGTCTCAAGAACTTCTCGGTTTTTGTTTCTCCTTTATGGCAATCATGATGCTCCTGTGAAAACAGTTCTCACCTAGTAGTTCTCGAGAGGTGACAGCAGAGTCTCTTTTCCATGCTGAAGTGCTTGCTCTGCTTTGCTGTCTCCTGGACGGCTTCACACCGGAGCCTCGCGGTGCCTCACACTCCTCAGATCTCAGTGTCATCTCCCGTTTCATCTCAGTTCAGTGTTTCAGGTTAATGGCCGTCATCTCCTACCCACACAGAATCAAAAGCTTTGGCTTCTCTTTTGCCTCAAAGTAGAAGCAGCTGCTGTATACTAGGTATAGCCCACCTTTACAAAATCTTTCACATTTCCTCCTTATTTTAATTTCTATACCTTCTGCCCCTCATTCCTATCCTAGGGGTATTACACAGGGCTAGACTGCTTCATGACCCTCTAAAGCTTTCCCCATCTTACCTCCTTTTGTCAAAGCGCAACTTGAATGAGGTCATTTATTGTATATAGATCTACATTCAAACTTCTCATCGCAGATCAGGGTTCTCTGCATTATGGGTCACATCGGCCCTTTGTTCTTTTTTATTTTCCTGCACTATATCCAAGCCCTGAGAGTAATTCTTTATTGAGAATTTGCTGTATTTCAGAAAGTGTGTTGCACATTGTAAATATATCACCAGTTAATCCTCATAACCTATGTGGTGTTATTTTGCCTATTTTAGAAATGAAGAAATTATCTAGAAAACTTAGGGAAATTGACCAAGTATGTAGTACTGAGGGAATTTGCATGTGAATTCTTCAAGCGAACTTTGTGTGATCTTGTTTGTTTGCTTTTATTCATACATTTCTGGTGTGCAATTCTCCCAGATCCTTTTCATATAATTTACACCTCAAAATCTTACTAAGATGCCTGTCAGATATCACTTTTCCCTTGGGATGTTCCCTGAGGTCCCCACCTGGCAGCACTTTCTCCTCCCTCAGAGTGGCCACACACTGATTCCTGCCGGGGAGATTCATCTTCATGGTAGGTTGTAGGCTTTGCAAAGAGTGTGATCACATCTTGGGCACATTTTTACCTCTGTACTGAGCCTGAAGCCTGGATCGTCCCAAATGCTCAGTGCTGAAATGAAACATTCCACAGACAGAAAAGTACAACATTGATGTTTAGAGAACATGGAATGAACTCCCTATGTTGCTGTCCCTGTGCCTTCTCTGAAAATCATGGGGTTCTATTTTGTTATTAGACCATTAAATATAACACAAAAGAGAAGAGCCTGTCTCACTAAACATTAACTTTTGACAGTGTGGTTTGTATTTCAAATGGCACAGAACCTTCCTTAGGCTATGAGGCAACACAGGTGTTGACCAGTTGATGCTTCTTCTATGAAATGTGATAAAAAATACAGTGAACATTTAAGTTACTTTTTCAAAATTATTGCAATAAAAGACATTTCTATTAGTCTTTCTCAAAATGCTCTCCTTTGCTTTGAGAATATTATCTCAAGATTCTTGGCACTTTCTGAAGCACTTCTCAAAGTCTTCCTTTTTGAGTGTCATCAGTTTCACTGGCATGGCTGCCCCGATGCCCTGAATTGAGTTAACATGTTTACCTCTCATGGCTATTTTGATTTTAGGAAGAACCAGAAGAAGCATGGTGCCAGACCTAGTGATTAAGTGGCATGAGGACATCCCAAAATGAGCCTATCTTCCCACTGGATGGCGCTCAACAGCAGCGTGACCTTTTTCTTCCTTCTTTTTTTCTTTTAATGAGTGGATAAAAGAAAACCTGCAGACTTGGGGTCCAGCAAGTCATCGCTTTCTTTGTCTAGTTTGGGGCTGGTAGGTTTGTGAGGTGCCCTCTGCGATCCCCAGGCCCCTTTTTCTGTTTACCCTAAGTTGTGGTAACCATCCACCCCAAGGCACAGTATGACCGTATTTTAAAAATTATGTCTCATAAAGAGACCCAGGAAGGAGAACTTTTAGAACTGTTTCAGAATAATTGAACAAATGAGTTTAAAGTGATGGAGAGTAGTTTGAGGGGAAATATTTTGAGAGAGATGAATGGTGATCTAAATTTTACTGTAATAAGTTTTTAAAAAGTTTTGACATTCATTGTATATTTTGATTATGCTTCATACATCAGAGGTTATTACCAGACTGATAACCAGTTCTTGTTTTGTGCAAATACTTATGTAGTCATGTTGACAACAGAATGGACCTTTTTGTAAGCCTCTGAGGGCAGCATTATCAGTCAAATACAAAATGTGGGGATGGCCTTATCCCACAGTGAAAAACTAATCAAAATGATATGATTTAGCAGTTCTACCCCCTTAGCAGTTCTACCTCCTGTGAACTTAGCAATTCTATCCCCCCCTGAAAACATATGTCCATACAAAAACTTGTGCAGTGTTATTTACTAGCTCAAAGTTAGTTACTACTTCAAAGTGGATACAACTGAAATGTCCATTACCTGATGGCTGAATAAACAAGAGTGGTCTATCTGTACAATAGAGTATTATTCAGTACCAAATCTATGGACACACAAAGTAGATTCATGGTTCTCTAGGGCTTGAGGGGGAAAGGCGAGAGGAAAAGAATGATTGTTATTGGATGTAGGGTTTCTTTTCGAAGTGATGAAGAGGTGCTGAAATTGACTACCCTTGCATAGTTTTATAAACATGCTAAATCCATTAAATTGTACATTAAATTATATACATTAAATTTGTATATAATAAATCCATTAAATTGTACATTTTCATGCATGAATTATATGACATGTGAATTATTTCCCAATACAATTTTTATTTGTAAAAGTAGTCCAAACGAGATGGCAGATTATTGAGAGATGAGGAGATAGGCTAGTTAAAGGTTACATAGCTGCTGAAAGTTCTGTTCGAAAGAGGAAATTCGGCGTTTGAAGAGGTACCTGGCAGA